>OMKY01248068.1:8133-19906 GCA_900302395.1 Bregmaceros cantori | reverse complement strand
TGATTTTCAATGCTCTATTCAAGAACTAGTGACTCAATTTTTCTTGATGAATTAACAATTTTCAATTTGATGGCCTATGCAGGATTGGAAAGGGAACACATTTAATTGATTAAGCAATTCAAAAGCAAACTAATGGGACCCGGACCGTAGGTCGAGCAGTGCCGCAGGCTCAAATCCCCTGTCCGGCTTTTCTGCAACCCCGACTCTTCATCCTGGTTTCCCCAAAAATAACTCAAAATCAACCTAATGAATGATTTTATGAGTAATTTTATTTATTTACTAGAGATAAATGAACAAATCAAAATGGTAACATGTAACCCAGAAAATATTTTGCAGACCCCCTTAATGCTGCTTGGACCACTGTTTAAGAGGGTGCTTATGACTGATTTTTTTCAATCGTCCAAATTAATTGCTAAATAGGGTTGCTAAATTATTTATATTGCAGTAATGCTAGCATTGGGCATTGTATCTATAGCAATAACATCAAATAAAGCAACATTTTAAAATATGTATCCAATATCAGGAGTTTTTGAACAATGTCTTTGGTCTTTGAACAATGTCATTTTTAATGGCACATATCAAGTATGCATCTGAGTGTAAAGGAGCGGTGATACTATTATTATTAATAATTCTAGAGAATACAGAAGCATGTGCATTTTATTGTCTTCAAAACATACATACACTGATGATTTTCAGCAGCCAGAAAAAGAATTGAAAAGAAAATGCAATATCACCCGACAAGCAAATCGATGCCCATTCGAGCAGCTTTTCAAGTGATCTACAGTTGACACACACATTCATGTGGCAACTCAATTCATATTGACACAGCGTTTTTGACGCTCAACTTCAAATTTTCCATGACCCGCTCTCGTTTCGGCGTCTGATGCCCTCACAATTCAGCGTCATTTGGCATCGGCTTTGGTGATGGCGGCAATTCTTTGTTACAGTTATTTTTCCAGTGTGAGGGTCGTTTTTTCATCTTTATTGGATAGGATTATTCAGAAACTAGGTTAAGGAGATCAGGGTAAACATCGCAGACAAGCCAACGAGGGAAGCAGAACTCGCGGAACTGTGGACGCTGCGGTAGACACAGCGACATTAGCATAAGTGGGGGCGTGTTAGGTCTGGTGTCCATAACCATTATGCCAATTGTTGAGTTGTTTGACACTATCGCATCTCTTCCCATCGGTTTAGACTTCTGCCCATTAAAAGCGTATGAATTATGTACATAAGCGCTACCACTAGTAGCGCTTATGTACATAATACAATATACACATGCAGAACTTGAAATGTAAATAGAAATAATGTTTCATGCAACCTCAGATCTATCTCTCTTTATCTATTGACAGTTCCACCCCCGACAAGTGTTGGGCCTGCTGGTTAGCAATGTTTGCCGGGCCTGTGTGTGTGTAAGGAGATCAGGAGTAGAAGCCGCCGTCAGAAGTGGTCTGCGGTTGAGTAGCTCCCTGGTCCCGGCCCAGTTGGCAGCGAGTCAGAAGGAAGTCCAAGAGAACAGGATGGTTCTGGTGTGCACTCAACGGGTCTCTCCATTAAAACCTCAAAGCGCGCCGACTTCAAAGTGCGATGGGAACCTCTTAAACATGGTCTTTAGCTGTGCTCGAGTTTATAACAATGGACCTTTAATGCTCAACTACACGGGGGATGGAAAGAGTGCGATGGCTATAACAGCACAGGGCTGGGTGGAAAGATGGGGGGGGGATAGCTTTAGTTGTCGCGCTACTTCATGGAAAACAGAGAGATGGCTCCAACAGGTTCCATCGTAACGGCAAGAGCAGACCCCAAGATAGGATTAATCAAGAATTTTTGCTTTTGTTTTTCAGCTCTCAAAGCCCAAATCAAGGTATCTATTGCAATAAGTGTCTGATTTCAAGGATTATGCAACCGAATAAATAGGGGAGAACCCCCTCTGCCCCAGTGTTGACTTTGCGGCGATAACAGAAGCGGTTATTGCCTTTTCACCAAGTCGCTTAATCCAACAAGAGGTGTTTCTGTCCATTCTAAACAGACGATTTGGCTGCCCTCAATGACTGCAAATTCACATCTGTGAATGCGAATGCACTAGCCTGAAAATTTTCAATATATAAGTACTTTATAGAACTATTTTAAAAGCTTAGAACTTAATAGAGCTAGAGCTTAATAGAGCGTCCCTGATGTTTTTGTTTTTTTTGTTTTTAGGGGCCAAGCAGTGAAGCTGAGAAGGCACCTTAAGCTGTTTGTTAGTTTTCTTCTTATTATTATTGATTCCTATGGCAGCCCGTAGAACCCAACATAGGAAAATGCTGAAAATTGGCACCCAAATTCTAGTCAGTCTCAGCATTACCCACAGCAATTTACAGGCCGCGTCTTCTTCGTTTCTGTCCACCTGGATTGTTGCAGGATTGTTTTTGAGAGACTTCGGGAACCTGTGACATGTCCGTACCATTTTAGTTTTCTTTTTTTTAACCTTTGTTAGTAGGTCTTCATTGCGGCCCGATGGCTTGCTTTTTTTCTGGCTTTCACTTTTTCCTTGATGACGTGCCTTTTAAACGAGATGTCGAAGAGCCGTCTATTGCACTATAATCCAAAAAGCCACATGCTACAAACTGACAGATTGTAGTTAAATTCATATATCTAAACTTATATGTGTCATATGCAACAACGGGCAAGGAGCCAGACATTTTGAAACGAACACAGACAGGCAAATGATACGTATAAGACGCAGAAATATGACTCGTCAGATGCACCATCGTATATTCTCTATCTTCCCATATTTCCCGCTGTCAAAAATAAAAACTGATCTGCACGTTGGTATAGAGGCCAGCGAGATAGACTGCTCACGCATGTCTGTGTTTTTCAGGAAGCCACCGGGCTGAAATTGAGACCGTTTCCAGCGATGACGGGTAACAGTGCCCTGCTATTTGTGTTGCACCCGTTATTTATCTGCCATGGGAATTTTCTCCACTGGATATGTACCATCTCAAACCTCTTCTTTTTTCTTTTTTTGAGGGGCGAGAGCAGCGTAGCGCTCAGAAACCAGCAACAGATTTGGTATCCTAGCCGTGGTTAAGAGTTATCATGGGTGTTTATCGTGGTGTGTGGAAAAGTTGGGGGGGGCAGAAAGGGAAAAAAAAATAAATGCATGTGAACACGTGCAGAAAACATGAGCAGTGAAAATGAGGAGGAGAGACTAGCTGTGAACATGAGCACAGAGAGAGCCACTGTAGGGCATGTGAACCCTAAGGACCTCTGTTTTCCACGACCAACACAACCAACGCAAGCCATTGGTTGTTAACGCTACAAATGCAAATACTGCATTTGCAAATATGAACCTCTTTTCCTAGCCTTAAAGGAAAAACTCCACCAAAAATGTTAAATGAAATTTGTTCTTCCCTTATTTTAGCCGAGTCGAGAAGTATCTACCCGGCCTCCGTGCATGCCCTCATTTTGGCGAGCAGTGAGACTTTAGTTAGCGTAGTTTAGCCCCACTGACCCAAACGAAAGTGAAGATAGAACCAACTATAATCATTGGCTATGTCCGAAATAGCTCCCTATCCCCTACTCCCTAGCCTGCATATAGTGCACTTTCTTATAGTGCACTCAACAGCAACGGCCGAGATTTCAGACACTAGAGTTGGCGCCATCAAAATTATTATAAAATATAATTATGAAAAATAGAATTATAAAATTCAATCATCATAAAACTCAAAAGTACTTACATTTATAAAGATTTGCCGTAGTAGGTCGCTATTGACTCTCACCGCTTAGGTCATCTTTAAAACGTCTCGCAATGCATTATGGGTTATATTGCTTCGCCTAGGGTACATCCGATGCTCACTGGTTTTTGCAGTGCATTGTGGAATACTTTCAGTGCACTATGGAGAATTCGGACACCCCTATAATATGGCGTGTGGCCCATATAGTACAGGGATAGAGAGCGATTTCAGACACAACCACTGTGATTAGTTGCTTTTACCTTCACCCAGGTTTGGGTCTGTTGGGAAAAGCTATACTGACAAAGTACTGCTCCATGTAGAGTGAGCAAAATACAATTTTCAATGCACTTTTCCTTTAAAACCTCTCTTACACTACACACTGACCTTAACTGCTAACCCGCTCACTAACCCTGATCCGTGCCCTGTACAATGACGCTTGTCTCTCTCCTTCACTATCTCTTGAATCTCTTTCTCCCCCTGCGGCTCAACAGACAGGTATAGGTGAACGTGTATTTTTTTTAACCACCAAACCACAGATAAACTGATAACATTATACACACACAATGCTTCATGAGCTATGGCGGCAGAATTATTATTTTGTTTGCTTATCTTTGATAGGCCGCCAGTGGCGCCAGAAAACCTTAAGAGGTATGCGAGTACCAGCAGTACCAGTTTAATGACTCATTACAAGCCAATAAAATGATGGGCAAAGTGTCCGAGCACACAGAGCACTGAACGGTGCCTACACCCAATCTCACTTTAAAAGCAAAATGAAGAGAACATGCTAAATTAGAGCTGGTTCATTAGGTACATTGTGATCTACTCATAGACCAGTAGATCCCTTGTAAATATATACTGTTAGAAATATTCTAACATTGGGGGGCGCGCGGTGGCCAAGCGGGTTGAGAGTGCGTCCCCCAGACTATAGGTTGAGTAATGCTGCAGGTTCAAATCCCCTGTCCGGCTTTTCTGTAATGTCTCTCCCCGACTGTTCATCCCAGTTTCCGATTTAATCCTGTCATGCTCTCTCTCAATAAAGAATGAAAAACGGCGCTTGCGTCAAAAAAATTGCTAAAATAAATAAAAAAAAAGAAATATTCTAACATTGGCCAGAATACCAGTGGACATTGACATAAAAAAATAAATATGTTCTCTCTTAAACAAGGCAAAATGCTTAAAAATCATTGTCCGTTATCAGCCTGTTCTTATGACATCATGGAAAAGACATTCGCTACTGTTTATTTATTTTTTTAGTCCTTTGTATAATTCGGCCAGGACTCAAACCCTGGTCTCCCAGCCCAGAAGCTGTTCCAGGTAACAACGAACGACCTATGTTCCGAAATCCCTATGTCCCGAAAAGTTATGGGTCATTTAAAGGTTAGGGTAGGGGTTAGGTTTAGGCTTAACCTGTAATCCTAATACGACCCATAACTTTTCACATAGGGATTTCGGAACATAGGGTACAAACTCATCCCGCAAAATAATGAACTGAATGAGCCCTCAACGCTGCCTGCAGACCTATCTTTCTGGGGACAATGGACAAAAGGCAAGAGATTAGAACAATGGATGTGGGTTGAGATGGTAGGGACAAAGACTTCAGACAGCTCAGTCTACATCTGGCTGGTGGTTTGTGTCTATCGTTAGCCCCGAGCTCCTTGGCAGGTTATTCAAGTTTGAAGATGGTGTGACACTGTCTAGACAATAGACAGCGCAGCCCCAAGGATTTTACTACCATATGGTAGTGTCAGAATAACACGAGGGACTGAAACAACCCAATGAAAGAATATAATTTTAATATTTGAATTTAAATTCAATTAGAATTCTGAATGTCTCAGGGTTGACAATTTTAATTCTTTTTTTTGTCATTCTTTATTAACAGAGATAGTGACAGAATGAAATCGGAAACTGGGATGAAGAATCGGGGGGAGACATTGCAGAAAAGCCGGAGACTGTATGCGAAACCATGACGCTTCTCGACCTGTGGCCTGGGGAACACGCTCTCTAACCACTCTGCCATTGCACGCCCCCCTAAAATTCTTTCGTGAATTAACATATGAATTCGAATTCTGAAAGTCTTTCTACGTTAACAAATTATAACACAAAATTTCAGTTATGGGCAGTTGAACGTCAACCAAAGATGTCTGAACATATAATGTAAAGAAGAGGTTCTATTTTTTTTTTGCATTTTTAGAAACATCTATTGGCTATTTTAAGTCTTTTGTAAGACTTCTATATTAGTCAAAAATGAAGGAAAAGAAGTGAAATGCAAGTAAGTCTCTGTAGATTTAACCATTAAATGTAAATTGTTTATAGGCACCAAGGATAACAGCCAGTTAAAGTGCTCTTACCTCTTAAATTGGAATTGCCGTTCCCTCCTCTGAAAATAACATCTTAATGATCTTTGGTAAAACATTATTGTTAGCAGTTTGAAAATTCACCGAGTCCATTAATTTCCAAGTATGTGAAAACATATCACAAATATAGCGTTACATCGTTTTGGGGGATATATAAAACGACTGGAGCCAGGAAGACGAGACCTACAGGTCTCCCCCCTTTCCCCCCCCCAAAAAGCAAACGAACATTGAATCATTGTGGAGTCACAGCGGGAGTCTGTCGCCACACACCTTTTATGAGTAACACGGGAGTGTCGTTATTATTTTTTCTTCTTAACGACCGGTAGCGGACGCGGCGAGGTTGTGTGCCGCGTCCCCTGGCGAGCTGCGCGCCGAGCGCCACCACGCTGTCTTCTGAGCATCACATACTGAGCCATGCACCGTACACCTGGAGGGCAGGGAGGAAGTGCAGTGAGATTCCACCCGGGTTGGGGAGTAACGAGCCACATTTAATCGGGTTCCAGTAATCAGATCACATGAAATAGTAACTCTAGTCCCTTACATATGCATTTTAATGTAAGTTACTCCATGGTCATATAAGGTGCTTTCAAAGGCCTAACAAAACTGCCTTGATGAAATTAGTTGGCACAGTGCCAGGTGGAAGGAGGAGAGGAAGACAGAGAAAGCAATGGGAAGATAACATCCATGTTAGTGGCCGAGGACAGAAAGAGCTGGTTGCAAATTCTTCAGTGGTGCCCCAATGGTCAGCCAGACTACGGGAGTGATGATGATGATAATGAATAGAAGCAGAGGCAGACAACCCAAATGACGGCGCGACAACATCTTACACATACTTAAGTATCGGAAGAAATAATCGCAAGGCTTGACATAAAAATAGTCGATGGGGAGATGTTTTCAAGTCCGGCTAACAATAGCTCCTGTGTTTTGGAAGGGTACGTCCTCAAAGTTGCCTAAAACAGCACCCCTTGTTTGGCTGAATTGCCGCCACCTGAAGGGTCTGCGCGGTACTACGTAAACATTTAGAATGAAGGTTCAAGCATCGGATGAGCTCCACATCATCACAGTGCTTGACACTAAAAGCAGTGGCTCTATTTTTAATATACACTGGAGGTGTTGGCTCCGATCTGCTTTGGCAGCGTCAGCAGTACGAATCTTGGCGGTGTGTTTGTTGGATGTAGGCTCGTGCCATGTAGGCCGCTTTGCAGCCAGAGGCGCAAGGCTGAGTGTCACTCCCTATTATACACATACTTTGGCCCAAACACATATTTCAAAACGTGGTGAAACCTGGCACAGAAATTATAGCGGTTCTTATTATAGCGGTTATTTCGAAGGGCCAAAGCAGTTTTGTCAAAAAAAAAACTCGCCAAACTTTCTGCAATGTCTTCCCCCGATCTCGGTCATCCCACTTTCAAACTAACTGACAATAAAATGGAAATTAGCATTTTTGGCGAAACGATGAAGAATAAATAAAGCTTTATCCGCTGCTAGTATATAATATGACGCGGTACAATGCAAGGCAAGACTGTTAACCAGCATGACCAAATTACACTCTCAACAACGTCACAATTTAAAAAAAAATGTTGGTAATGCTCATCTATGGGGTTTCCCGATTCTCAAGGGCATAGCGGTATTAGGAAATTATCTCTACGGACCATAAAGAAAGATTTTGTTCTTTGTTGGTATCAACAGCATGCATATGCAGCAGTATTACACAATTTTGAGCTTCGTCAATTCGGCAGGAAGCTCTCTCAGATAAAATAAATAACATTTAAAATGACATTTAATGTAAGTTACTCCACAGTCATATAAGGTGCTTTCACATGCCTAACAAAACTGCCTTGATGAAATTAGTTGGCACAGTGCCAGGTGGAAGGAGGAGAGGAAGACAGAGAAAGCGATGGGAAGGAAGCTCTCTCAGATCGACATGGCGATCCAGGTTCTCTTCAACCTGCACACTTTCCTACCATAGCTTGGTCAGTTCCGCCCATTCTACACCCCCATGTTCATTACAATGAAACATAAAAATGAAGTGCCTTATTTCCATGAAAACTAATTCATGCAAAAAAAATGAATGCATTTGTGACCGTTTGTTGTCTCTTCTCAGAAGAAGACCGGCCAGAAAGCGACTGCCCAATTTTCCACGTCGCCAAAGCCGCACAATGACCCGATTCTGTCGTACAGCTTTAGAATAACTTCATCCCCCCTTCCCCAACCCAACCTCCCTCCATACTCTGGTGGTTTTGGAGCGCCTCCCTTTGAACAAAAGCAGGGCTATGAATTATCAAATGAAAGTTTGGTTGGACGGTTAGCCCAAGTGTCCTTCAGGCATCGATGGTGGCTTCGGATGAGTCATTTATTTTCTGTGTTTCACCGTGCTTGGCTTGGCCAGCGCCACTGCGACGGGTGCCTCGTTGCCTTCCAGCACAAACTAAACTCATGAAAACACTAATATCTGAGAAACCATTCACATTATTTGCTACAAAATAAGGGGAAAGAAATTTCTTAGAAGCGCATTGGCCGCTTCTAGGAATGCCCCCGCCTCAATTTCCACAAACCATGAAACGATCGTGACTCACGTGATGATATAGACATTGCTTAATGTTTGTCAATTCTTTGCCACACATGCACACCCACACAAACACAAATAAACAACACATTTCATTGTTCATTAACAAACTGCTTTATACATTGCTTTCACTATCTACGCTTATCGCGCGCCTATTGGTGGTCCAACTAACGATTGTTTTGCTCATTGATTATCAATTAATCAACCATTTTTACGATTAATCATTTCAAGTTTTATTTTCTTTCCTCTGATATAAGAATAATTATAACCCCGGATCATTGATATTGCAAACATTTTAGTTATCTCACTGCCTCTACTTATTTGCATTTTTGTACTAGCATCTTTTGTGTTGACTTACAACATACCGGTTTGTGTAAGTCGTTCCTTCCTTCCTCTGGGTTCGGATTGCAGGGTCAGCAGCTCCGAAATCCCTATGTTCAGAAAAGTTACGGGTTGTTTAGGGTAGGGGTTAGGATTGGAGGGTAGGGGTTAGGATTAGAGGTTAACCCTACTGTGACGAAATGGCCCATACATTTTCTGAACATTGGGATTTTGGAACACAGGGTACAAACCCCAGATCTCCGGTTATTGTTGCTCTGCGGCAGATCGGTTGTGTATGATAACTTTTGAACGGGTGGATGAATTTGTCCCAGCTCAAGTGCGTTAATGCTCTAGGGTAGGTTTTGGAGGCCAACACTTTCAAGATGGCTGAATTCAAGATTTTTTGGTTCATAACTTCTGACCCTGTGAATGGATTTGCCCCAATTTCACTTTTTTTTTAGCTTTGTTTTAAGGGATATACCTTTAGCAGTTGGGACGACTACTGCATAGGTCTAGTTCGATCGATTATCATCAATTAATCGGTTAATAGGTGTCAGCTTTAGACCTAACACATCCATGTTTTCTTGTATAAGTCCTACTCTTCCGTGCTGACTGATGGAATATTACAAAACAGTGGTTCTGGCTAAACACATAACGCTGTGTCCGTGTTGTTGATTAGCGCTGGTGGTCAGCTGTCTGTGGATGGTCGCTACGTGTGGTATGAGACGTATTGGCCGTTATGTGCGTTGTTGTGTGTTGATGGTGCATTAAGGAGTGGCCTTGTAATGACTGGAGCGACAGGCGTTCATGCAGAAGCTCTGGGTGGTGTACGTGCAGCAGCAGTCCATACGATGCATTGTTTCTATGTTGTTGCTGTTCCAATCCGTCTGTGTGTCTGCATCTCTGTGTATGTTTTGGGTTTTTCGAATGCGCCCGTGGGGGTGTGTGTGTGTTTGTGAATGAATTTCCACAGGAAGCGGTGTTGGGGACATTGGGCAGGGCAGATGGGTCTCCCATGTGAAAAACATATCTGAACTAAGGTTCTGAAATAACTTGATTGTTATAATTTATACCCGTGGTTGGGAGGAGGTTACTTTTGAAACTTTTCAGGCGGGAAAAAAAAAACATCAAAAGCCCTTCATGCATTTATACGGATCAGAAGCAGTTTTGTTCTATACAAAAGATACTTTTTCACTTTTCTTTTTTAAAGTTGTTTTTTTTTCTTTGCAGATACCACTTTCCCATTCTATTGACAGCGTTAGCGTGAAAAGGGAGTCGAGAGACTGGGGAAAGCAGACCTGCAGCACATGTCGGTGCGGGAAGCGAACTCACAACGCTGCGTGTGTTATAAAGTCAAGCCACAGGCACAAGACTGAACATGTGCTGGATGCAGCAGGCTAACCAACGGCGCCACAGAGCCAGCACACTAAAGATCTTTCCGA
The DNA here is from genome assembly GCA_900302395.1 of Bregmaceros cantori. NCBI lineage: Eukaryota > Metazoa > Chordata > Actinopteri > Gadiformes > Bregmacerotidae > Bregmaceros > Bregmaceros cantori. Next base: position 9,510 of record OMKY01248068.1, on the reverse strand, counting down.
GTAGGAACAAGCTAAGGAACGAGGACGGGAAATGGGACATGCCCTTATGAAGTTCCCAGATTTTTACAGACCAGCTGCTTCTCTCTATTGTCTGCCCGGGTTGCGCAAGTGTGTTAGAAATTGAGAAAACTCAGACACAACAGTTCCATGCCCAGCTTATGCAATGGAAATTATGGCCATGCGGGAAAGTTTGTTCAGACTGTGTTTCAATTGAAAGTGTTATACGCGTGCCCAGATTGGGAAAGCGTTGAATGTCTCAATACCTGGGGAATTGGGCTTCCTGCTTGAAAACAGACATAAGATATTATTGCCATTATTATTATTTTTTAAACCACATTGTTTATCTTTTTTTTTTCAGGAATCATCGGGCAAGCCAATTTAAAAGAGGCAAATAACAGGAACCAAAACACGATAACATATGATAATAATAATAATAATTAATACTAAATCAGAAACGTTATAGTAAAGACTTCTCCAAAAGCCTGGGCAAAAAAAGGGTCTCCTCAGTTCAGATTTGAAAGAGTCCAGTGTCGGTGTCTGGCAGACCTCCGAGAGGAGAGAGTTCCAGAAAGAAGGAGGAACCACACTAAAGGATGTGTCACCAAAGCATCGTGAGAGCCCCGGGTCGGAAGGCCGCAGGTTCTGTGCCAGGGTGTCGATAATGGGGACACAGGGGGGAAACTTCATTGGGAAAAATATTAATAGCTATAGAATTATTACAGCAACTGTTTCAGCGCCAAACATTTTACCACTAAGGATGTCCATTGAAAGTATCTGACCACAGCAGTGTATAATGTAAAGAACAGGATCTCTACTTAGAATACTTGAAAATAATGTGAGTTGAATTTTCTATATTCTATTTCCTATATTCTAAATATATGTCTCTTGACATTTGACGACTATTAGAATCCAGTGATCACATGACTTGTGTTCGAGCCTGCTTCCAAAAGGATCGCATCGGTGTGGAGGAGGTCATTATATGTAGTAGGAGCGGCCTCGAATGTCAACAGCCGCTCCCCGTTCGCATGTCAACCGGTGCGGCTACAAGTTGGAGCCTCCGATATAATGCGGCCACTCTGTTGGTCGTTACGCAGTCACGTGGTTCTACAAACAGCATTGTGAGGCATCTCAGACGCACCAACTCGGTGCGAAGGAAACGCAGCATTGAAATACTACTAATAAATACTAGACACTCATTTGACAAATATTTTAGATAACTTGAATGGAACCTGAATAGAAATGTAGCGAACACACACTCGTCCCGCCCGGAATGCAGTTGATGGTCAGTTTCTTCTCGTCCAACAGACCAACAGTAGCCATGAAGACGGCGTCTTTCCGTCTCGTCGGATTGCGGTAAGGTTCCATTTGTGGAATCGA
>OMKY01248067.1:0-16466 GCA_900302395.1 Bregmaceros cantori | reverse complement strand
CATTAGGTCCTCGTGCGTTTTTCATTTTAGTTGCACTGTGGCTGTGATTATGATACTGCAAAATTCAATGGGGGGAATAGCATGCATTTTAGACTGAGCTTGGGTATAACAAAGACACATACAACATAGTTATAACAAAGACACATACAACATAGTTATAACAAAGACACATACAACATAGTTATAACAAAGACACATACAACATAGTTATAACAAAGACACATACAACATAGTTATAACAAAGACACATACAACATAGTTATAACAAAGACACATACAACAGTTATAACAAAGACACATACAACATGTTATAACAAAGACACATACAACATAGTTATAACAAAGACACATACAACATAGTTATAACAAAGACACATACAACATAGTTATAACAAAGACACATACAACATACAACATAGCGTCGAGGACTCAACGAGTCCTCATAGCATTTAAGGGTTAAATGTTTGATACACCATAAATGATTTATTTCTAAGTTAAGTATTATCAAGGGCCATATATGGTTTCAAAAAAATTTTTATAGCATGACTCGATTCAAAACGTTTAACTTCCATAGATTTTAGATTCCGAGTCCAAGATTTAGACAATGTATGTTACTTGTACAGGATTTCATGAAAACAAGATTTTCTGAATATTGTTACAAGTTTAAAAAGTTTTAAAAATACTTTCTCCGCTATCACAGAGAATGCAGAAATCATAGACCATATATACAGTCTATACAGTCTATGGCAGAAACACTCAGTGAATGCCCCTCAGCGAGTCCGGCGGAATGAAGATAGCGGAGCCGGGCGCAACGCACGTCTTGATTTCACGAGTCCGATATAGAATTACGGTCACAGAGCGATCTGTAGTAAGCACATTTTTAAACTAGAAGCACTCAGAGATTGCAAACCTGCGCCTAACCCCTAAACCTAACCCCTAAAACTAACCTAAAAAAGCATAATTTGCAGGTTAAAAAAAGATGTGAAGAAGTGGTCACGACAGGATTCGAACTCTGGACGTTGGCATAAAAGGAGATTGTGCTACCGCTGCACTATACAAGCTGATACAGATTTAGGGAGCAGACAACCTTAAGTTGCTGTTGGCGGCATGTTTGCCCTGTTTTCATTTAAAAACTTTCCGAACGCGATCGAAAACGTTTGGAAATGGCACCACCAGTAAAAAATGGCACGTGCCGTTTGGGAGACAGAAAGCGGTGTCGGGCGCTGCAGGAGAACACGGCGATCATTCACCCGTTAATATCAAATCAAACTTCATTTATATATCACTTTTCATGCAGAGCAATGTTACTTATAGGCTACAGAAATGCACCAAAATTTAATCTCTTCTTTCTTTCGTCATTTCCAATAACTCTGCAAAATTTCATCCAGATCTGTGCTCAACTTTTTCAGTTAATGAGGGGCAAACCAATGCGGGTGAAATCGTAACCTGCTCTGCCCCGGCGCAGGTAGCAACGTGCATTTTGTGAAACAAATTCAGCCACTTTGTTTCTCTGCAATGCCTTACCCAAGCACTGTAAAGGCCCATTTACAACGGAAACGGACACTTTCACCCAGTTCCATTTTGCATGCTCTGTCTGTCGAGACTCAGCACCGCCCTCTAGAGGATTTGGATGAACATCCGTAATAAAGACAGGCATAAACACCAGCTCCAGGGTCGGCGTCTGGAACGTGATGAATTTTGTCCGGCTCCGCCAGGCTATAACCAGAGATGGCAAAAGTAGCCAAATTTCTTACTCGAATAAGAGTAAAATACTTTGGTAAAATAACAACTGGAGTAAGACTACTAAGTACTGATACAAATATCTACTTGAGTGAAGTAAAGAGTACAGGTTGAGAAATGTACTCAAAAAGTATTTTTGAAAGTAAAAAGTACAGGCTCTAAAATTTACTCAAAACTATTTTTAAAGTACAAAGTACTAACAATAAAATTGTATGTAAATTGCATTTTTTCAATGTTATTTTTTGAATGTTTTAAATGACCAACAACCTAGCCTAATGTATCTTATATCTCAGGACTGAATGAAAACCACTTATTAACTTAATAACTGGGACGGCACTCAGTCCATCAGCGCCCCCTACTGACTAATATTATACATGTTATCCTACCCCGCCAGTGCGCAAAAAAAGAGAAAAAGTAACAAGCCTGTTTTGGTACAAGTAAGGAGTAGAAGTACAGAAAAAGAAAAAATACTTCTAAAAGTACAGATACTTGAAATTTTTACTTAAGTATTTGTACTTCGTTACTTGCCATCTCTGGATGTTATCCATGACACGTTCCATACCATTTTAGTTTTCGTTCTTTGACTGTGGTTAGTAGATTTTCACATGGCCTGATTCATTATACAGTCTTTTCACTGATGGCGAGGAGCCTGCAGAAACATATCACGTATTATCCCTTTAAAGCAGAGGTGACACTAATTGTGCATGAAATTGTCAAAAATATTATATTTTGCATATAAATAAATTAAAACTTGAATTTAATACAAATGTAAACTTTTAGAAGGGTATAAAATCCTGCAACAATTTGCGATTTACCTTGAAATAGGTACATAATTAACAAAACAACTAAATAATTAAACAATTAAATTACAATTTAACAAATTAAATTTGTTACACACAGACACTCATGCATGTTCCATGGGGGGGGTATCAAACATTTTGTTGTCACCTCTCCTTCAAGTCACAGGATACACAGCATACATACCCTTTAAACTTACTCAAATAATATAATACCACTGCATTCCCAAAGCCTTTTGTATTTGACGATAAAGACTAAAATGTTCCGCCTATGTTCAGAAGGGGGTCACTCCATACCAGTGGTGAAGAAAACAGCACCCTCTAGTGGCGGCAGAAAGCACGGCAGAGCAATGATTTACATATGACCCCAGTTCTGGCTGAAATCTGAATGCTGTGGAAATGACCTAAACTCCTGTGCGCCTCAAATCAGGAAGAGGTTAATCAACCCATTCTCAAGTCGAGGCTACACAGTATTTATATCTCATGGTTTATCTCCACCACTCGCATATGGCCCATAGACGCCAGTGTTGACTAGACTAGCCTCGTGCAGTCTCATACTGACACCCAACATTGTCACAAATCATGATAATGATGATAATTTTAAAAAACAGGGGGAGCTGCAATTAAATATCACACGCAACGCAAAGTACTAGCCAAATCAGAGAGAGGGTGGGAGTTCCCACAATGCAGCGGGACAAACAGGAGGGTGGGAGAGAATTGAGTACCTGTCCGAACTGCGGACAGGCGCAGTGCAGCACCCGGGGGCCAACTCCAGCGCCTTGGCTTGGGACTCTGACTGAAGGAGGTTAACTAGAACATGTTTTTGGTGATGGAGAACTGGGGTTCCCACATAGACAGGGATATATTTTAAACTCCACATCGATTCTAAGCCTGGATGGGAGGCAGTAGTGCTAGCCACTGAAATATGACGATGAATATAAACATCACAACAGCAGTTGGTTCTGGGTTGCAGGTGCTAATTGCTCTATGAAGTATTTATGCCTAATATCTAGTGTTGCACCGATACCGGTATCGGACGTACTTGGTATCGGCACCTTTTTTTGTGGTATCGGTATTGGCGAGTACCTACGGCCAGTATCGAACTGATACTGGGAAACTGCCCGAATCTTGACTAAATCTAGAATATGTAAATGAAATGTTTTGTGAAAAAATGTAAGTAAAGTAAGTAAAACTTGCTTCCCGCAGTGTCTAAAATGTCTCTTCTCATCTGCTTAAATAAAATGGCCTGATAAAAAAAAGGCCTTTTTCTCAAAAAGTGGTCAAGTGAAGTAAGGATTTTTTGTTACTACCCCAATACCACCCAAATAATAAAATATTAAAATAATGAAATAATTAATATGTTATTGCTTTTTATAATTTTCCTCCACTACTATTAATCATAGATTGCATGTAAAAATGGCCGCGATAACACTAGTAACTTCTTCCCAACCCTTGGGAAGAAGTTACTACCTACAGCACTTTTTTTCAAACAGTGGTATCAGTATCGGTTCGTATCGGTATCGGCCAATACTGCACAGCCAGGTATCGGTATCTGCACCAAAAATGTGTATCTGTGCAACACTAGTTCAAGCGAGGAAAAAAATGAATGCAGATGTTTGTGGGGGTGTAAGCTGACGCCCAGCAGTGTGACTGAGTAATAGACTATTTATTGTGTTATCAGCCTCATATTAGTTATAAGTTGGTGATGGCAGCATCGCAAGCTCAACTCTTTCAGTCTGAGTGAAAAAGAGATTCAGATACAGTCGTTGTTGTTTTTTTTCCTTAATAAATTTATTTATAGAAGCACGTTAATTAACATTAATTATGCAATGTGGGTGGAGGGCCAAGATTAAAGCAATTGTACTGGTTTTTATCCGCAAACCACGCAGAATGAAACGCAAATACACAACTACACACGGTGCGACTAGCATGGGCATAAGCATGCTCTCTTTACATCGAACCGCTGTTGTGTCTTTGTTCTCGTTGGCTTCCATATATTGAAACGCTGAGCCATCACGTTGTTTTGTTGAATTAATTTACAGATAGTTGAATACTTTATTCATTTCTGAGAGGAAAATAGCATTTTTAGGTTTAACAGAAGAGGGAACGGAGCAATAACGGACAGTAACCAGAGATGGCAAAAGTACCCAAATTTCTTTTAGTAAGAGTAAAGGGTACATTTGTGAAAGAAAACAACTCGTCTACGACTACAAAGTCCTGATCCAAATATCTACTTCAGTAGATTAAAAAGTACATGCTCAGAAACTTACTCAAAAAGTATTTTTGAAGTGTAAAGTACAAAGTAAAAAAAAATATATTTGTATATAAAACACACTTTTTCAATTCTACTTTTACTATGTTTGAACTTTTGAATACATTGATAAAAACCTAGCCTAATTTATTTCACTTAATGTTCATAAAGCCCACTGTTGAGCATTGAAATTAACATCTGAAACATTCTCAAATCTTGCTCATAGGCCCAACTCTTAATAACACAAAGAACAGTAACTATACATATCTCTACCACCTACCATCGATGCGCAAAAAGTAACAAGCCTGGTTTGGAGTAAGGAGTAGAAGTACTGATATTTATGTACTTCTAAAAGTACAGATACATGGAAAAACTAAGTACAGTACTTATGAGTAATCTGTCTGTCACCAGGATAACTGAAAAAATTACGCACGTATCTGGACGAAATTCCGTACAGTTATTGGAAATGCTTAACGGAACAAGTGATTACATTTTGGTGCATTTCTGTAGCCTATAAGTAACGGCATAGTTTGACAACTGTTATGAACTTACAAACTGCCATTTTGGCGCAGGTTTATACACCATGTATCGGGAGGGTCAGGTTCTGAGCCCTTGACTTAGTTCTAGTCACGACGCTTGTCGCGTTCGCTGGATGCCCCGGGGGAAATCTTAAAATACAACACACACACCCCCAGTGTGTCACATGGGGCTCCGTTGCCTTGTGAAACGGCAGCTTGAAGTTGAATCCACATAATCCTGTCTGAGAACTCTAGTACGGTCAAGGACTCTGTGCGGGGGAATTGCTCAACAAGTTCCCTCAGCCATGAAATGGAATCATTTTTCTGTGTACCCCATGGCCGTGCCCCCAACACCACCACCACCTGGCACTTTCACTGCTTCCTTTGTGTGATGGCATCGCCAGTTGATTGCAGGTTGAGTGTTGTCAGGAAGTTGAGCAGATTGTATTTGGTTCTCCTTTTTATACGACCAGAGGTGAGGTCATTTCCTGAGAATAGGGTCGTGCCGTTAGACAATTTGAGAACAAAATTAGGTTATTTTTTTATCATAGGTTAAAAGATCATGTAGAAGAAGCACATAATTTATTTATTAGTACTCCCTGCTTTTACTAGACCCAATGAACGTTCTAATCGTGTGCGATGCGAGGACGATGGGTTGGTTCTGGCTCGCCAGGCTAACTCCCATTACTGACAGCTTTCTCGGTGCAAGGCCGTGTGTTGAGAATTGAGAAATTTTGAGTTGACAAGTTAATTCAACTAATCCTTAGGATTAACAGCAACTAGTAGACTGTTAAATTAACAGCTGCCAGGGTGAAAAGTAAAACCAACTTCAAGGTCCACACAACACTAGATTGTTGCTTGAATGAAGCTAACGCTTCCCTAACTACACTTACAAATGTATTGAGTCACTTCAGAATTTCTCCCACTGGCTGCTTGGAGACATAGGCAGGCATTATAATAGACTGTATGGCTGTGTCCGAATTCCAAAATCGTTCCCTATCCCCTACTCCCTACTTCTCATATAGTGCACTCAACAGCAACGGCCGAGATTTCGTACACTAGAATCAACGCCGTCAAAATTATTGTAAAATATGATTATAAAAATAGAATTATAAAATTCAGCAATCATCACAAAAAGTCAGAAGTACTTAGATTTATAACAATTTGCTGTGGTCTGTCGCTATTTGCTCCCGCCCCACCATTCTTTTGAAGTTCTCGCAATGCATTATGGGTTATATTGCTTTGTCTACTCTAGGGTACATCTGATGCTCACTACTTTTTGCGGTGCATTGTGGGATACTTTTAGTGCACTATATAGGGTACATGGAGAATTCGGACACCCCTACAAAATGGCGTGCGCCCCATATAGTGCGCTATTTGAGGGATAGGGAGCGATTATATAATATGTATCTAGGGGAAATGCACACGGCTCACACACTGCTCTCGTGAGTTGCTCTGAAATCTACATTTGAAGTTTGGTCTAAAGAATAAAAGATGTCACCAACTCATGTTGTGAAAGAGCTCAGACAGTGATGAATATTTGATGCTGAAACAGTTTCCCGTACATTTGTCTTATGTTGCGTTGAGCTTTCAACAAACTCCATGCTTGATTGAAAGTGCTTGTGTGGCGGCTGTGAGGATCTATCCATTATTCATCACTTTCCTAGTGACCAAATGCAGACGCTCCCCTGATCTACAAACATTGGCCAAATGTATACAAAATGTTGTGCAACTAAAGCCTCAATTCACACAGCTTAAAAAAAAATAATGAAATGTAATGTGCAGAGAGAATTTGTTCTGGTGCATGTTGGGAAGCTTCAGTAAGGAAAGGATTCAATTAATGTGAAATAAGGCTACTGTTACTACTACTACTATACTATTAGTACTAAGCTAGTAGTAGTTGTAGTAGTTGTAGTTATTAATCGGCTATTTTACTCAGAACATTTTTTTAAATGTAGTGGCCTATTTGGATCATTTTCAACTTCATTCGGAGTTGGTTGGAAAGAAGTAAAGAACGGGGAGGAGACTGGCAAAACTGTCGGTGATGGGCGCAAACCGCAAACCCACGATTCTCTGCAGCATTATGGCATGTACATGTTTTGTAGAGCACTTACTTGATAGACTGAGCTACTGCCGCGCACAAAACCGTAACGTTATTGATAATGCAAATGTTGAACAACATCTATTCAACACATTTGTGTCGATGATGGACCAACAAAGGAAACGATTAATCGTTTATCAAATTGGTTGGCCATTACTGAATCAATCAATTATCATCAATTAATCTGTGCCTCAGCGCAAATTATTCTACTGTTGAACTGATCAGCGTTGAAAGAGTTAATGAATAATTTTAAAGCACAGTTTCTTTTTTCTACAAACACTGCAACTTGACTTATTCACTGAATGTTAACTCGTACACTGCATGCATTGGTAGCTAGGGCTCCGAATTCTGTTTAACAGAATTTTATGAAATTTTACGAGGAGCGGAAACTGAAACGAAAAAATACTGTTTTCCTGTTTCGGAACAGAAATGGAACATTATGAAATCCACAAAACCGTTTAAGAACATTTTTTTGTTCTCTATATATTTTAACATATCCTATGTCTGGGAGACTATTTCCGTCCTCTTTCACTGTCAGTCATCAAGCCCCATGCATCTGGGGCTCCATCTTGTGGACAGACGAGGAAGTGAACGTAATGGCGTTTTAAACCGGGTTTTCACATTAATACAGTTGTTAATACAAAGTTATTTTTTGGGTGCAAGCGCTGTTCGGCACTTAACATTGCACAATGTAAGGAACTTTAAGAACAAACAAAATAAGGGCCGATATTTTGGTGGCGGAACGGTTCCGAGAACGAAAATGTTAAACATGGGCCTGTCGGAACCGTTTGGAACGGAAGGTTTTGAAAACTTGTTTTCAAGCCCTGTTGGTAGCCCTGTAGAGAAGTTAGGTGGAACTTTTCACATTTCTCATCTGAGTCTGGAGGACGACACCACCACCCGCTGCTCAGACAAGCAGTCGGCCAACTAGTGGAGATAAAAGATTGTGGGGTCAACGGGGTCGCCGGGCCTGTCTTGGATCATGTGAAGCACCTTGCTCAGACTACCTGCTGCACCGGGAATCTAGTGACAGTCATTCACAATAAGACTACATTTATTATTATTAGATACCTTTAGTAATCTAATATTCTAACAAAATTGAAGAGCAATTGTTAATATGAATTCACTGAAATACATTTTTAAAAATAAAATACAAAATCAAGATAAACATGACAGAGTATCATCGTGACAACACAAATGTACTTTTTTTCCCGTCATCATTGCAATTTTTATATTATTACCCTCGCCGAGGCTGCGCCGCGGAAGCAGGTTGTTTTTGGTCGCGTTGGTTTGTCGCCAGGATAACTGAAAAAAGTTGTGCACGTTGTGGATGAAATTTTGCACAGTTGTTGGAAATGACCAACGGAAGAAGTGATTCAATTTTGCTGCATTTATGCAGCCTATAAGTAACATAATCATACTTAATCACCAACTTATCGATAGATGGCTGGGCGCTTACCGCGGTCACGTGACCACACGTCTGGGTCGCGGTGGATGCTGGGAAATGTAGTTGGCTTGTGCTGAGCATGTTCGCCGGTGGCTTCAATCGCAATCGCGCTACTCTACGAACACTTGCATTGATAATGGGTTGCCACACATACTGCTAGAACTAACAGTACTATGTTTTTGTACCACTACGGTGCAGGTTTGTAATCTCTCAGTGCTTATTATTTCATTTCTATCTGCAATGTGATTTCATAGCTTTGACAAAATCAAAACAATTCAGGCCGCCACCAACAAATGCTCTCCTTTGGGCGTTACCATGGTAATGGTTTTTGGCCGAGCATCAATTTGCACAGAAGCGTCACTGAAAGTGGACAGGGGATGGCCATAATCGCATGCATAAAAGACCCGATTGAACAAATGTACATTATGTTGCATGAGTGAACACATAACACAGTCCATTATGTAGTCATCCATTTAATCTACCCCCAGAAACCAGCGCTGAGTGGCCGTTTTCCCCCATTTGTACTCAGCAGGAGCACAGCAATCTAATCTTTCATCTAACCAGTTTAAATGCTGGAGGGAACAATAGAGCTATCACTTATTTTACTGAGTCATTGATTATTTTTTTGGATTTATCCACAAGTTTTCCTGTGAAATACAGGGGGCTGGCATTTGTCCCGCCGCGTGTAAAGCACTTCCTATGTCTGTATATTTCCCTGTGTAAAGTGATCGTAGTGGATGAATTTGTCACACAAAACACACAACGTTTCAAAATGCGGTTATTACTAGGGGTGCGCCGATCAAAATTTTTTTTGCTTCCGATCCTTTATTTTAAGGATCGTCCGGTACCGAGTCCCGATTCCCGATACAGAGTTCTGACCCTGCAAAAATTGGTAGTACACAAACTATTTGCCACAATTGCCAATTTCAATAATGGTCACAGTAATGAACAATCATCTGGCTTCCCGACTTATTTACCGATCCTGATCAGGACAAAATCACGAGTCCCGAACCTTGGAAAAAAGTCTGTTCAGCCCCCGATCACCGATCTCAGGATCGGATCGGTGCACCTCTACTTACTACAGCTTGCTTTGCGACAAATTACACATCATCCACCCCGCTTTGCTCAGTTTTACATAATTATTGATGAAATACAGGCAAAATCCGACTTGAAGTTACTCCCAGATGTGTGGCAATTCCAATTTAAATGAGTAAATGGAACGGGCTGCGCAGATTATTATGCGTTTGTGGGGCATAGATCCGCACGAGAGCATTTGAGTATGAGATATCGCAACACAAGTTACCACCACCCTTTTAAAATAACACGGTAGGCGTGTGCTCCCACCGATTAGACCTGTTGAAAAATAGTCATGGCAGCATAGATGGCGCCGGAAGTGGCGAGTATTTACGGGGGTAGTTAAGGAAGTATGCCAATTTATAGCTTGTGTGTTCTCTTCCTTGAAAGAGTTGTTCATGGCCAACTAAAATTCCATGCCTGTGTATACTGCCGTCATGTTTATGCAATATGGAGAATTAAAATGAATCTTGAATCTTGAATCTACAACATTGCTGATGCGCGGTCACAAAGTGGATCGCAAAAAGTTTTAAAACATTTAATTTGCTTCTCGTTTGTTGAATAAATATGAGCTTGTTCAGTTTAGTTTTCTTCCCCTCTTTGGGCCTCAAGGCCTCATTACCATTCAGTATTTCCTCCCAAATCTTTACAGTGCACAGAGGCGAGTGTGCATCCCTGTGGGTGCCGCCTCGGGGATCGATCCTGAATGATTGTATGTCAGCCAGTAGACAGTCATGGTGACCTACTGTCCCCATGTTGTCACAGTCGATGGAGAGAACTGGTGAAGTACCCGTCGTGTTGATGAGGGCATCGATTCACGTTGTATCTGGGCATGTTGTTGTACGACGAGTGGAAGAATGGGTTACCTTGTGGTAATCTGCGAAGAATTAAATGGTGCTTGCTAATGATCTGCATCAATAAAGGGAACAAAAGAAGAAATTCCCTTTGGAAAAGAAATCACTTTATGTCAATGAAATGTTTTAGTGAAAAAAAACCCGCTCCCCGCAGTGTCTAAAATATCTCTTTGAAATCAAAACCTTATCAAAGCCTGATAAAAAAATGGCCTTTTTCTCAAAGTGGTCTAGTGGAGTTAATGGGTTCGAGAGTCAAAAGAGCTCCTGTATACACCTTCAGTTCAGATCCGCTTTAAGTAGATCGGAATACATTTTGAAGCGGAATATATTTATGCCCGTCGGCGGTCTGCGCATCGGTATCACTCGCGGACTTGTCAGGTCCGGGACGTGCGACTCTAAGGCCGGACGCTTTAGCTCTCCCTAGTTGCGAGGCGGCGAACTGGCCGGAGAACGGGGGTCCATGGTCCGCACTCCATGCCCAACTCTGGCGGCACTCCCCGCTGCAACATAGAAGCGTTCAGTTTATTAAAATCCAAAAAAGTGTCCATGTCCACAGGGCTAATGTGGTGCTGTTTCCACTCCACCTTTATCTAACTTATTGTCACAGTTTGCCTCCTGACTTTAGTTTTTGATGACCAAGGTAAAATGTCATTAACATTATAACGCCGCCGTATCAATGAAATAGCTTTTTTAAATGCAAGGCCAAGTCACTACAGTTAAATGCACTCTTAATGTTTATAGATTTGGAAACCCTTTCGTTGGTAATTAATTAATTTTCATGGCACCCCATCAAAATATGAAGGCAGGGGGTGCTAAATGTTTATGTCTGGGGGCTGTCATTTGGTTACCCCCCCAACTCCCCAATATCTGTGCCACATTTTAAAGACTTACTGACATCAATATTGGGACTGCAGCTAACAAATATATTCGCATATTGGAGTATTCTACTCACATTTCAATAGATTGAGTAATCATAAAAACACTTTTTCACATCGTCCACGCATTGCACATCGCTAGATTCATCGCTCGCTCCAGCCACAGTGCAGTAGCTGGGTTCAAGCGACGTGGGGGTGTGACAATCAAACTCCGCCCACGTCTCACGTAGCCCGTACAAACTCCGCCCACGTCTCGCGTAGCCCGTACAAACTCCGCCCACGTTTCGCGTGGCCCGTACAAACTCCGCCCATGTCTCGCGTGGCCCGTACAAACTCCGCCCAGGTCTCGCGTGGCCCGTACAAACTCCGCCCAGGTCTCGCGTAGCCCGTACAAACGCCACCCACTTCTTGCGTAGCCCTACAAAGCCCCCTCCCCCACATCCGCACTGATTGGTTGATTGATTCGTACCGACGGCAACCCTGATTTTTCCCAGACCCAATGCAAGCGCCTAGCGATGTGCGATGCGTGGATGATTCATTGCTTCTGGCTCGCCAGGCTAGTAATGAGTAATTATGCATATACGAGGGCCAGGCTGTCTGCCTAGTTCGACTGCTTCATCCAGCTCCAAACACTGTCGTGAGGTCATTTCCTGTTTTCTCAAGTCTGCGTCCCTGCTCTCGGGCCTCCCTTCACACTAAAGCCAATCAATAAAAAGGAAAAATACATATTGATATATCGATATTTACTAAATCTCGAGACATTTTATGATATATTGTCTCGAGATTTCAGGCCGGTGCGGCTCACATAATAGAAATATTTTAACGTATCGCACATATCGATATGTAAAATATTAATAATGGGCGACACATGGCGCCGCTCCCGGGCAACTCGACCACACACAGTTTTGTCACACGGTGTGTGTGCTCGCATCCTGGTGCCCGCATTTTTCGTATTTTAGAGGTCGTAGAACTGCCGTAAGGTGGGGGAAGAATTGACGACGGGAAACCTCCTAAGTTGCTCTTGCGATGTCTTTATTCAGGACCCGATCACAAAGAGGGAGAATAGCCTGTGGGCTGCTCCTTATATACAATATACACAGAACCTGCTGGAAGGTGATGTCACAATGACCAGTCACCAAGCCAGCCCCAATGACGTACATCGCGGCCGAGATTATATCAGCCTACTACACGTGCTCCTGTGTGTATGATGGCTCGATAGTAGCGGTGTAAATCATACCCATCATGGCGATTCGATTCAGTATCGATTTCCTGACCCAACGATTTTTTCCGATACTCAAGAATTCACCACGATTCGATACGATTCGGTTAAATATATATATATATATTTTTTTTTACCCAACAGGCTAGACATGTTTCAACTTTGAAATAAATCAATGACAGCTGTAATATCGTTACACATTTATTTAGACTGCCTATGGCCATGGCACACACGCCGTGTTTGTGTTTGTTAAGGAAGCGAGAACGGCGCCAAATTTAGCGCCACCCGCAGCACGGAAGTGGAATTACGCCCAGGAGCAAATTGATAAAAATAGACGAGAAAAAAAATCGATACTCTTGCGGACACATCGATACATTGAATCAACAGCTGTTGTATCAATATATCGATACTGAATCAATATTATTTACACCCCTACTCGATAATATGAAATGTAGGGTCGCTACAGTATATCGAGATATTGCTAACACTTATCGAGATACTTTTTTTTTTTTTTTTTCCAATATCGCCCAGCGTTAACAAACAATACGAAAAAGCAATAAGTAATAACAAAAATGTGTTACATTTTCCGGGTGATCAACATTTTAAATGGTTTGTATGAAATACACTTTTTTTTCTTCTCAAGAGGAAGGTAATCTTTGCGAAACTAATAAAAGCCTTAAAATAATGGCGTGTGAGTGGTGAGAAATGTCATTAAGTAATAAATATAGTTGTGACATTCAGGTGTCGCGTGATTCTTCGTCACATACGTCACACACGCCTAATTTGTAGACAGACGTGAGCCCCGACGTTGGCTGTTTGTGCCATTTCTAGATCATTCTTTCTCTCCATAATTATCGTCATCCATCAGTATTACTGCTTTTTTTTTCAATCAATACTTTTGACTGTCGTCCAGCCGTATTTTAATTGACTGATCGTCACACCCGCCATTATGTTCCGGAACATTCTGTACGGCAGCGTTTGCCAATAAATTCCTCTACCTGTTGGGAGCCCAGGTGCAGGCAGGCGGGCGTATTTGACAGAGTGCGAGGCTGCGTTGCCAGTGCAGTGTTCAGTAATTGGTCTCTGAGGAGATGGAATGGGTTGGAATGTTGGCAGAATGTTATTCATGTCTCTTCAACGCTTCATACGACGAGTCCCTATCAATATGACGATGCCTACCACTCAATGGTTCCCATTAGAGTGGAAGGGAGACATATTCGTGACTACAGTACTGATTGTCTCAACCAGGGCTATCCAACTAGTTTGCTCAGAGGGCCACATTGTCAGAAACCCAATGGGCCAGGGGCCGGAGCAGATGCCGGACTGCAGTAACCTCCGGCCTATTTGTACAACTTGACACGACACAAAAACACATTTTCCATAACTTTTATTTAAAGTAGCATATTTCCCATTAAAAGGGCTTCAATTCTATGCAACAACGGTGCTTTCTTGTTTCTAACAAGCAACATCTGAAACAACAACACACTAATAGTGGTAAGCAGCAGCAGCTCTCATAAACTACAACACATTTCTAGTGTATCTGGTGAGGTAAAGAACAGAATCTCAGTTGGCCTCAACCCTCAACAACGCATATCCAGTGCATCTGTTGAGGTGAAGAACAGAATCTCCGTTAGCCTCTACCCGCAACAACACATTTCTAGTGCATCTGCTGAGGTAAAGAACAGAATCTTAGCTAAATAACAGATGTTTGAAAATTTCTTTTTTCACTTTCTCAGAATTTTTCTGTGGGCCAGAAAAACACGCCAGTTGAATAGCCCTGGTCTAAAGGAACCTGAGGCTATTTTAAATGGAACTTATGAAAATGTGGTGGTTCCGCGTCATGTCAAGTTGTGCAAATAGGCCGGAGACTGTTACTGAAGTGCGGGTTGGGGGGTTTGGTGCAGTCCGGCATCTGCTCCGGCCCCTGGCCCATTGGGCTTTTAACAATGTGGCCCTCTGCAGCAAAGTAGTTGAATAGCCCTGGACTAGGAACATAACCTGTTCCAAACTGGTGCCTATGTGACCATAAGCACGTAGCACGTAACTATTTCAATAACGCTCCCAACCTGCACCCTGTCAGTCCAACGACCGTACGGAGCGCATGGAATCTCGTCTGACGGACTGGATGGACTGCGTCGAAGGTCATCCGACGTCTCTCCGATAAACTACTTGAATCTCACAATGTCAAAGCTCTTACCTTCTCCTGTTCTTGTACGGAGCTCATTAATCGAACGTAACGGACACATTGCTCCTTAATGAAAATAAATGTTTGCTGGCGTCCTCGTCGGAAATATTGAATGGTCGATTAAAAAAAAAAGATCTATGAGTCTTTTTAATTCTGTATAGCGGTTGACGGCTAGATTAATGGAGCATTACTTTCTTGAAAGTGACTTTAAGGTTTAATTCGGAGGACGCAGCTTGTTATGAGACGGGTAATTACACAAATTCATACTATTGGAATTATTACCTATCCTTGGTTCACACAGTAGAAATTAGGGGTGCACCGATCACAGATTTTAAGGATCGGCCGATCCCGATCTCCGGTACAGAGTCCTGATCCCCGATACAGAGTTCTGATCCTGCATAAATGGGTAACCAAACTATTTGGCACAATTGTCAATTTAAAAAATCATTTGGCATGCTCCCAGATTAATTTACAGTCGACCGATCAGGATCGGGACAAAATCATGAGTCGGGTCTCGTGATTTTGTCCCGATCCTTGGAAAAAAAGTCTGCTCGGCACCCGATCACCGATCTAGAAGCACTCTCCAAGTGCTTCTAGAGTTGGTGTAGCAGTACCACTGATCTACAACTACACTCAGGTGGAATTTAAACAAAGGAAAACATTTTTTTTCATGTAACCTGTCAGGTTAACCTGCTGGGTTGGACCAGCTAGTGTTGTGTGGCGGCTGTAAATGGACTCCAGACGTTGATAGATGGTCGTGGTCTTTGTGCCGCTGGTGGGCGTGTGTAGCAGCAGCAGTGAGACGCAGCCTTGGCACCAAATCAGGTATAGAGCGGCCCGGTTAAAGTGGAGGCTAAGCAATTCAGGAGCATATCAAATATTGATGAAGTAAATGAATACATAGAATAAAAGTCCCCATTGAACTATTGTAACACTCAGCTATAATTCCAATAATAAGGCTACAAAAATCGGGAGAATTTTATGCTATTTTATGAAATGTTTAAAATTCACACTCAAACACACTTGATGCCATTCTTAAATGTTGGTGGTGTAGTAAAAATATAGGAAGACAAGGAGTGAAGTTAACCAAATATATATTGTTTCCACTGTGTTCACGGCATCCCGTGCACAGTTTAAGACTAAAGGTTCCTCTCAAATTGTTCAAAATAAACTATAGTCTCTGTTAAAGTTCAAAAATAAATTAACTCCCCGGGGAGAAAACTAAAACGGAGCACTCTCACCGGGCTGGTGGTGTTATGAGGGAGAGTGGCCGGTGAGGAGATGGCAGTTCCGAGTCATGGCAGGCTAGGGGTGTTCGATCTTGAAAAAAAAGTAGATCACGATTTTGTGAGTGCGTATCACGATCTCACGATCTTATCACGATCTTGGATTTTATATATATATA
>OMKY01248054.1:33223-45578 GCA_900302395.1 Bregmaceros cantori | reverse complement strand
TTGATGAGGGCCTGCTCGGTCAATTTCTTGTGGAACAGGTCATACACTTCAGGCTCTAAACATTCTCTCAGCTACACACACACACACACATAAACATACACACACATACACACACACACACACACACAAAGGGTTGTCAATCTTTTCCCAGCATAGAATTTCAAATTTGAATTATTTAAATTGAGAAAAAGCGATGCAAACTTACATAAACAAAATAAAATAAACAGAGATATAAAATATACATCATCTGAAAAAGTCAATTCCGGACCGTAACTGGTGGAGAAAGCTTGTACAGTCTATCGTATCAAATGCGGTTGAACAATTATGAATGATGATGAATGTGTACATCATTTCCAGTTTGGATACTAGAGTACTAGAAAGGCCTTTAAAAAAAAGGCCTGAAATATCAGAATATAAATGCTTATCATGACAGAAACAATACTGACAATGTCAGGAAAAGTTACATTTAATGCATGCATGTGCCATGAAGTGAACAAAGCAAGATCAATTATTCTGTAGTTAAATGCTTAGTTGAAAACACATACTCAAACCATCATAAACAACCAACTCTGACCTGAATGTCGAGGGTGGAGAAATAGCTGTTGAGGTGTTCGGGGTCATTGATGTCTGGCTCCCAGCACACAGGACAAACCATGTCTCGGATGTGCTTGTCGCGCACCGCGATGGTGAAGTGCTGTCGGAAACAGTCGCAGCAGACCGAACACTGGCACGAGGTCAGCCACTGCATCTGTACAAACACATACAAACATATTCATACAGACTACCATAACATTCATAAACACACACACACAAACATATTCATATAGACTACCATAACATTCATAAACACACACACACATATTCATATAGACTACCAAACATTCATACCGACACACACATATTCATAAAGAATCAATATGAATATGTTTGTGTTTATGTATGCGTGTGTGTATATGAATGTTTGGTCTATATTATAGATGTATACAATATATTAGATGAATATTGGTCTATACACACAAACACACTCACTCACACACACACACCTTTTTGCACTTTGTGCAAATGTTTTTGTCTTTGTTGCTTATCAAGTGTAACAGATTATTAAGAGTGAACAGGTAAATGGGGATGTAATGTTTTTGTGTGTGCCGTGTCCGCCACATAAGATCCTTCGTGTTAACATGATACATTTTGAATGAATGCATGGATGGATGGATTTTTTTATGGTCACGTGGCCCTCCGTTGATAATGCTGAAAAAATGTGACTCTCTTTATGTCTTCGCTTTATACTTAAAGTGAGTAGTTTGATTGCTACCCTTACTACAATCAGATCACAAAACACAGTGTTCATTAAATAGTTATTTTTACAGTGTGTCTACTTGCCTTGCTGTGGGGGAAGATGGACAGACAGATAGGACACTCCTTGGCCAGGAGCCTCCGGATGAACTCGCGGTCATGGGACTCTCTAACAGCCTGCACCACGTCCTCCAGACAGTAGGGGGCGTTGTTCTCCAGCAACAGAGACAGAGCCAGCTCGCAGCGCCCCCAGCTGGGCAGGTCGTATACAGCGAGGAGCCTTCGACAGGTGCGCTGCATAGGGACGCATCAAACCTCTGAGCTCTTGAACAGCTCAACATCAAATATATTTGACGTTTTCCAATTAGAGGATTGACATTTAATCACTAAGTAAATGTCAACATCAATTTCAATTTGGCTGCCCGTTCTAGTTCCTTCTCCTTGCACACCTTACCTTAAGAGTTTTGTGATTGTTAGTACATAAGGCAATTTACAATTTAACAGATGCTTTTCTGTAAAGCACCTCAAGGCAAATTCAGTCGAAATTTGGCAATTTATAAAAATCTAGAATAAGAAGAAATTCTAGTGTTCAAGAAACGAAAACGGAAACCGAAAACAAACTGAACTTTACAGAATTTACGAGGAGTGGAAACGGAAATGGAGAAATATTTATTCAACTGTTACGGAACAGAAACGGAACATTATGAAATCAACAAAACCGGTTGAAAACGTTCTTGGTCTAGATATATTTTAACATATCCTAAGTCTGGGAAACTATTTCCGTCCATTTTCACTCTCAGTTATCAAGCCCCATGCATCTGAGGCTCCATCTTGTGGACAGACGAGGAAGCGAATGTAATGGTGTTTTAAACCCGGTTTTCACGTTAATACAGTTGCACTGACGTTGAAAACTCCACCAAATATATTCTGTATAAACAGGGCTTCAAGAATAAAATATTTTGCCCAATGCCCCGTCAGATTGTATGCCAATGCCTCCCAAATCCTACTGCCAACCTGCTTGTCCGGGTGCAGGACATCGATGGGTGGGTCCGGGTTGTCGCTCCACATGCGCTGGTGGAACGGCTCCAGGAGTGGGCGCTGCAGGAGGGCCAAGGCTGGCCTCAGCTCCCCCCGGCTCTGTCTCAGAACCTCATGGTTCTGGAGGTCATCCTTGAAGCCCAGCGCACTGAGCTCCCTGACCTGAGAGGTTCAACAGACAGTCACCAGCCACCTTGCTAGCACCGGGTCTGGTTGGCTCCCCTTTTACCTTCAGTACTGCCTTAATCCTTTGTTCATCTCTCCCAATCCCCTTTCCCCTGCTAAAAGTCAATGTCGTTTCCTCCGTTAAGTTTTCACATTGACAACCTTTTAAATTGCCGCTTTTACTTAAATGTATATCTAATATCTGTAGGTACTTGTTCAACCAGCCAACATTGAGATTGATTGAAAATCTCAATCTCCTCTTTCCTCAAGTCCGCCGTTAAAGGAGTTCCGTTAATCAATCAAAACTAATAAACATCAACAACAACTAATCAAAAATGTAGGTTTTCTTTTTTTCAACTAGGCCGAGATTGAGAAAATCTCAATCTCCTCTTTCTTGTCTCCAGCCCTCAGTTAAAGCAGTCTGTAACAAAACCCAATTGCTGTCCACAATTGGGCAATAAAGGTTGAAAGGTAGTTAGGTAAACAGCTAAGTAAACAGCTACTATATTTCTTACTTTTGTGAGGCGCCTCGAGGCAGCTTCAGCTGCAATTTTGGCGCAATATTCATATTACGTTATATTATATATTATTATTGTTATACATTATTGTTTTAATTCAGTTAATATGGTTTATCTGTGCTTTACTTATTAATTTTGTTACTATTTTTATATATATACTGTCATTATATATTAACTCTTGACGATAGTGGGAGTACCTTCATGTAGCGCTCCCTCAAAGCCAGTTTGGCTGCAGTCTGTGCGTCTCCCCCAGCAGACAGCCAGGCTTGCTTGGCTTCAGCTCTGGACAACTGGACGGTGGAGAGCAGTTCCGTCCGGTCGCCGGACTCTTCGTCCTGCACTCCATTCTGCATCATCAGAATCAAAAGAATCAAGTTTATTGCCATTGTCAATGATACAGGTTCACAGACTAGCCTTTTTTTCCCCAGTAAACGATGTAAGACACATAGTGTGGAAAAAAATATTAAGGAACAAAAAAAAAAGAAAAAGTGCAATAACACCAACAAGTTATCAAATACAGTAGTGCGACAAGTACGCAACATGCACAGTCACACACATCGACAGACACACACGCGTCACACCCACAGACACACAGAGAGACAGACACAGACACACACAGTAGCTTCATATGGCGTTCCCTCAAGAGTCAATAGTACCCATCTTGCCACCGTGCGTATATACAATCCAGTCCACACGGTGCCTCTCACTGTCACTCTTGGAACTTGGAACACCGGAACGTGCATTTGTGTGTGCCCGTTTGTGTCTGTGTATGCGTTGCTGTCGTTCATATGAAATTCAAACATATTCGCCTTTAGTCGAAGGGAAATTTCCAGGTTGATTTTGCCGAGAGGCGACGCGTCTGCGTGTGCGTTCGTCACATTCTTACGGTAAAACACTGGTTGATTTGCATGGTAGCCTGTGGTTGAGGCAGAACCACACACTCTCTCTTTGTCTTTCCATCGCCCCGACACCAGTGTATACTGCTGTCTCACCCAGCGAACTTGCGGATAAGTTCAGCGTCCACCTCCACATTTGCCGATGCCCTTCCATTAAAACAAAAAACAGAGCGAGTGAGAGTGTATTTGAGAGAGATCACTTTCTCTCATACGCCGTCTCGTCCCACTCCTGAACGAACCTTGTTTTCATGAAACGGCATCTGCGAATGTGAAGTAAACTTCAGCATCCTCTCTGAAAATAAGTGTCGGCGATGTCTGAATGAATCCAGAGTTTTAAACCCAGTGGTCAAATAATCATGTTCTTCATAGATCTTGTCTGCTGACAGGAGCCTTGTGCTGGCGGTAGACACGACTGCCTTGTGCGGGCAACGACCACATTTGGGACACAACCTTAGTTGTAATATCACAGACACACACACACACACAGACACACACACAAAGACACACAGACACACACACCGGGGTCTGTGTGCTGGGCTTGATGCTGCCAGCCGACACAGCAGCCAGTTGGCAGATGTGGTCGAGGAGTGCGGGGAGTTGGTCTCTCAGCCAATCACAGGGCAGTACACTGGAGTCTCCTGCTGCTCGCATGCCTGTATACACCTCCTCCGGAGTGAGGTCTCTCTTCTCTCCCTCCTGGAAACAGAACATCGGTTTCCAAGTCAGTATCCCTGGCACCACCGAGGTGGACTCATTTCTAGCCAAAAACTCAACGGACATCCATCATCTCTGCTCTGTTCAGTGCTCTCATGCGGCCTTAGAGGGTCCATTGGCGGCTCCCTAAGAATTTAAGAACTTGCCCTGATCATGTGTATAAGCTGGAGTCCGTCTTCTTTCATCTGTCTTTGTCTGCACTGCTCAGGGTCCTCAGGAGGCGGGGCTTTGGTCTTGGCGTTGAGGGCAGGGACGCGGCGTACAGGGGACGGTGGTCTCAGCTTGGCAGGAAGGGGGGCAGGCTCCGGACGTGCAAGGTCACACATCTCACACACGGTGGAGGGTGAGTAGTTCAGGTAGGTGCAGAACTGGCAAACCCACTGGGGGAAGACGCACAGAATTAATCCAGTTCCTACGTCACAATAGCATGCCCGGGTTGCCTGCAAAAACTAGAGGTATGCAGTCGATGCCGACTGCTAAACGGATATCGGCAAAACACACTGCAAGCGTCAATAAACCCCACATTTATTTTTGACCCATACCAGCAGCAGCATTTCTGTCGTCATAGTCTGTGTATATAGACTGTCCAATGTACGACCGTATCCCCACCATCTCTCTCAATACCTGGCCACTCATCTGCTATATGACATCACAAGTCAGTGAAGCAATGAGGACAAATATGAGCACTGTGATACGGAATAGGCTGTATATTCAGAGAAGGAAATCAGACAAGAATCTGCCTGTGATGTCATATTACATGCTCAACCTCAGTCACTGCCACTGACTGTGATGTCACAGAACATATGCCGAGACGCATGAGGCAGTGGCACATACAAGACCATTACTAGTTCAGTTGGTTTCTGCCCCTCACCTGGTTGTCAGGATCTCCAGGCATGCCCAGCACTGGTGCTGGGGGTCTCGGAGGCGTCACAGCCATGTGTGTCGGGGTGACAGGTGGTCTGGTGGCCAGGCGGGGGCGCTCACACACCTCACAGAGAATGCTGCTCGCTGCGTTCAGCACCGTGCAACTGCGACACTGCCAGGCTGGTGAGCACAGTTCAATTGGAAGACACATCATACCTATAAACTGTATTTAGACCTTCAGTCTAGTCTGACGCTCGTTGCGTTCATGAAGTGCAAGGCAACACAGGTCAGGGGAGTTTGGCAAAATGCTAATTCCTGTGCTGAACAGCATCAACAATTCAGAATGCTGCTTTTTTTTTTAAATGTTTTTTCCAGCCCATTCAGGCTGTTTTTTTTTTCAAGCTTTATTCATTAGGGTTAGTGGAAACAGGTGAAGATGGGGGGCAGACACGCGGGAAACACGCCGGTGGTGGGATTCGAACCACCGACCCACCGCGCCACCAAGGCACATGCGTGTCCTCCAGCGCACTGCCCAACCGACTCCACTCGGAGGAGCAGGCAAGTGTACCAGGGCAGGTACCTCTGGATGCTGTTCAACAAGAGGCCAGCCTGGCTACTTGCCAAGCACCATCCAGATCGTACTTATACCCCTCCGCGAGTGACACCTCAGTCACTCGTGGTTTCAATCCCATCATGCCTGGCTGCGGCACCTCAGCCGCGGCGGCACCATTCATTACAATACGTTACAGATCATCCATCTACCTGTGATGTTGCTCGGCTGAGAGTCTTCGGTTGATGTTCCAGAGGAGGCCAGGCGGGGGCGCTCGCATGCCTCACACAACACATCTCGGATGGAGTTGACCTTGGCACAGTGCTGACAGTGCCAAGTACTGGAGCTGCATGAGGATGTGAGTTATTCGAGCATCGATTGATTATGGCAATGCAACAACTAATCATAATACATACAACAAATACATACCAAATACATGCCAACTTCAGCAGTCGAAACATTTTCTCATGTCCAAAGATCTTCTACTTTCCAGAAAGTGGATTATATGTGATGACTTCATGAGTGTATTTTTTTGGCTGCATCTTATGGCTAGTACACACCAATGCAACTGCCCGAAACTGCCTGCAACCGTTCTGTTGTATTGGTGTGCACTGGCCATTAGACAGACCACACATATACACACCATCTCTTCCACAAAACGGTGATGTCACACTGGATGCCTGCCATGCCATGTCGAGTGACTTACTCGACTGACGTGAAATTACCAAGTGACAAACCGACCGGCTGTCTCTGTGGACTGTGGGTGAGGGAGGGCGAGTGAAACAAAGAGAGCAAGAGAGAGGCCTCGTTATGACGGCAACGGCGAGATATTCCTGGGTTGAAAATCCTGCAAGGAACACGCCACTACAATTTTTGTGTCTGTTCTCACAGCCCTAGTAAAGGGGTAAAATTAGCAGGAATTGTTCGTTTTCTCACTAGGCTGCCGCAACACCCCAATATCCTGCCTCGGCGATATGCCGCGCCTTTGACGAGCGGCATCACTGAGTTGCTGTGTGTCAGGTTGTATGTGTGTCCGCGTGAATGTGTGCGTGAATGTATTTGTCACATGTGCCACACTTCTTAATGCACATACTTTGCCAATTGCTCCACCTAAACAGCGTTTGACTTCATCGTGCTGCTGCTGCTGTAAATTGTGATCAACACTTTATTTGATATTTCCTCCCTGCTGCTTGTGTCATGATGTGTGTGCGCGTGCTTGTGGCGGCGCGTGCATGTAGAGAGAGTCGTGTGTCCACGCTTCACCCGTGGTCTTCATCCCCTTGTCCAGCGAGGGTGATCTTTTTATGTATGCGATCTGTTCACGTTGTCCATTCAGAAAATCAAGTCAAATATACAACTGGGTTCCGCTGCTCCGTGATGCATAATGTGTGTGTGCGGGTGTATGTGTGTGTGTGATCTATATAAAAAGCCTATCGCGTAACAAGAATTAAGAACGTTTAGGCTGGAGGTGTGACAGAGCTGTGTCTCTTATCATCCAATCAGGAGTCAGTTTTCAAGTATTCACTGTCAGCTGTCCAAATTATCGACCAGTGCACAGACGCACGCACACACACACATACATGCAGACACTCCCCCCCACCTCCCTCTCTCTCACACATACACACACACACACGCAAAAAAACTATATGTTTGTAGAGGTCCGATGGTGAGCAGCGTGTGCGCGTGGGTGTTCCGAGGGAGAAAGAAGGAAGACAATCGGCGCAAAGTGATAGAAGATGAAAAGCTGACTACCTCAGCTTCATCAAAATGTGCAAACATTTAAAACACGTTTAGAACTATTTCTTCCTTATTCATTTTGGAGCAGATTCTTGGCTCCCGCTGCAGAAATGCCCAGCGTGTGTCAGACTGTAGACAGGCAGACTCTCTGTCTACTTTTTACTTGCACATGCACAAAAATATTGGTACTTCTACTCCTTATATTTGGCAAAACAGGCTCGTTACTTTTTTTTTACAGCAACATGGTAGGACTATACGTGTAACGTGAATGAGTTAGTAGTGGCGGTACTCGGTAATGCATGGAGTACAGTAGCAGTTAAGTTGATTTCATGGAGTCTCTGGGTATGCCGCTCAAAAATAATGATTGCCTGTTAAGTGTTTGATTTTATTTATTTAAAATTATTTTTTGTACTTCATACTTTCAAAAATATTTTAGAGCATCATATACGTTTTACATTCCAAAAATACCTTTTACTCTTATTCACATAAGAAATCTCTGTCTGCTTCTATGGAGACTCCAACCACACTCCAGGCTGGCCTCACCTGCTGTTCTTTTTGGCTTTAGCAGAGGACGAAGAGGTGACGGCGCTGCGCTGGTGGCTCTCCTTGTCAGCAGTAGAATGGTAGAGCCGGTCACACTCGGTGCACAGCCACTGGCTGCATGAAGCACAGTGGTAGGCTACGGTGAAGATGCCACAGATACTGCAGCTCTCTGGACACACACACACACACACACACACACACACACAGAGTAGCCGTCAGTACCAAATTCAAACAAAGGTTGAACTTGCTATATATCACAGAATACGATGCGATTACCTGGCAACGCAAAACATTTTAACAAGAAGTACACAAATGCAAGTAGCTTTTTTTGCCCTAATTTAACGGTTTTAACGGTTTTAGGTTGTGATAACAATTGTGATAGCACTGAGCTCCAGTGCCGCTCCCCGCACCGCCCTCAGTACCGCTGCCGCGCACCCCCGCTGCCTACTGGGGGGCGGGGCAGCGCTGTCACTGGTCACTCCGTGCTCCAACGCGCTGTTTGTTATCACAACAGTTAAGACAGTTAAATTATGGCAACATAATAGCTACTTACATTTGTGTACTTCCTTCTTGTCAGCATGTTTGTTTATTTCTGGCTGTTGATGCTGTCGCTTTTGGTTACGTCATCAAGCTGAAGGCACGGACCTATGACGTACGTGACTGTGAAGGGGTATGCCAAATCATAGGAGTACAGTTTCAAGCCCTACGCCTTCAGCTCCGTTTGAAAGGACGAGGGATAGGGGGTAAGATAGTAGGGGTAGATCAGATCTGTTTCAGGGGCTTCAATTTAGTTTGTTCCATTGCACCCATAATAGAATGCAGTGATTTAAGCCAAGCCCACGGTCGACGCAACATCTACAAGTGATCTTCACCAACCAACCCTAAACAGAACGACACTGGATCGGCGCCTGTAAGGAAGGATGACCCATGTTGGTGCACAGTATGCTATAAGCAGAGACAGTACCTGGCGGTGTGGTAGCGGACAGTGAACAGGACTCCTGGTGTGTGGAGGTGGATGCATTGGCAGTATGATGACGCCCCCCGGAGGCCGGGGGCTGGAAGGAGCGAGGAGGGTTGTTTTGTGTCGGCTGCCGAGGATATGGAGGAAGATCTAGAGACTTGGAGTCCACCACCTCTCTCTGGCTGCCAGAAGACAGCACGGCATCCGTGTTGAGACCCACATCCTGGCAAATAGAACCACAACGGAAGCAGTGAAAGTGAGGTTTATAGTTAGGCTGCGCCGCGAAGCAGGTTATGTTTTTGGTCGCATTGTTTTGTCTGTCCCCTGGATGACTGAAAAAGTTGTGCACGGATCTGGATGAAATTTTGTAGAGTTTGTGGAAATGACAAACGGAAGAATCGATACAATTTTGGTGCATTTCTGTAGCTTATAAGTAACATAATTAAGTAACATAATCGTTAAGATCGCTGGGCGCTTACCGCGGTCACGTGACCAGACTTCTAGGTCGCAGGGGTTGCTGGGAAATGTAGTTGGCATATACCACTATGGCGCAGGTTTGCAATCTCAGTGCTTCTAGTTTTAATAGTCGATTATTGGCCGATTATTGAAACAATTAATTGATTATCTGTTAAATATTTTTCTTTTTGAAAAATCCCCATAATATTCACAGCAACACCAAAATTAATCTTGCCAACTTGAAATTTTGGTTCACATTAGCAAACAAATGTTTAACAATTAAGTTAATTACTCTGACACAAACTCATTCCAATTAATGTATATGCTAAAATCTTTGATTTAGTTCCTATTCATGTATTTATATCAATAATGATGATTTTCATAAATTATTGAGTAATATTGAATTTGTGTAGACCAACAGGTGGTGGTGTCAGCAAAAAAACTGCTAAACATAACAATGATTCAACTCCTTGGCAATTAATTGATTATTGCTATAGTTGTCAATTGATTTCATAATCGATCAGTCATCAATTCATCGACTAATCGTTGCACAGCTAGTTCATAGACGAGTTTACGCCCGACAAATACAACTCCAAATTACTCACAGTTCTGGTCACTTCTGGATTCTGGGTTGTGTAGATTAAATTATGATTGCGTGGGGCACATATCAACACAAGGTCATTCGGGTGTGGAATACCACACAGCAAGTTCCCACCATCCCTTTTTAATAATGCAGTGGGTGTGTTCTTTCAATGTATAAAACTAACGGCTACATTTCTAAGTTGTATATTAATTACATTTAAATAATGCTGCATCCTCAAAAGGCAACAATTGAGAATTGTTCAAGTCCACGGCTATCCATAAGCCTTGACTTCAGTAGGCTGCAGCTTATGACCAAGATCTAGATGACCAGGGTAAGGCTGGATGCCCGGCCATTTTTTTATTCTACGCAAGTCAGTGTCCAAACATGAGCACGCATGGGCTTCTGGGGTTGACAGTAATATGCGAGTGTGATCCTTACGTATGCTAAGAAGGGTTGGGCCAAAGTCTTGTGCAGCTCTCTGGCCCAGACTGGAGTGAAGTTGGTCTGAGGTTCTTGAGCATAGCAGATGGGTTAATCTCTCGTGCGCGCCTGGGCATGGGATTGGGGGTGCGAGCTAGTGTGTGTGGCAAACTCTGACACTTAATGACACACAACTAGCTATGGCTAATATCTAACATTAGCAACATTAACACTCTGTGACACCAAAACAGCCCCGCTGACGCGGGGACAGAACTGGGCGTTGTCTCAGTTTCTTGATCTCTCTCTCTGGCTCTAGCCCGGAAGCTTGCCGCTTTTGCTGGGTACAGCAGGGGGAATCTGACAAAGAATCAATCAGGTAAATGTCTTCCTTACCTTGTGCCTTAGTGTAGGAATGAGCCTCTCGTAGAATTCAGGGTGAGGATGTGTCTCCTGCCATGCAAATACAATAGAAATTAGATAATAGACAAATATGTGGATATTTTACCCATGCTGAAGTGGAGATTGCACCTTGTTGGTTGAACTTCTATTGGATTTTATGAATAAAATGTGGTAGAATTTTGAATCCTATTTTGAAGGATGATTTACAGCCTTCAACCACAGTATCCAAGTATATAATAGTGAACAAAAGGAAAAGGCAAGACAAATGTTGTTTTTAGTCATATCTTTTTAACTAATTTTTGTGGATATGCCAAATGTCCTTGCCACGTCAGGTGATCTTGTGACTCTTAGTCTATTTGAACAACCATTTAATCCAGTAATATTTTAATTCTAATTTTAAAAATAAATTCAAATTCAATTCAAAAATAAAGAAATAATGAATGCTAATTGGCAAAGCTCACAGGATACTTCCCATTAAGTGAAACGACTAATGACTTTTGCTCTAGCTTAAATTCTATATAAACAAAAATAACACAAAAAAATGTTTGGTTTTCATTCCAGAGATCGGAGTATGCCTAAAAGAAGGTGAATTGGCCACAGGCAAAAGTTGATTTTGAGTCCCCAAAACGCAAACTTAATACCACTCCCAAGGAAGATTTCAGTGCACTTAAAAGGTACGTCCACACTTGAGGTAATTAAAACGCAGAAGAGGCACGACAATAGGCTCAAAGAATGAGATTGACATTTAAAACTTATTTTTTTGGGTGCAAGCACCGTTTTTCATTCTTTATTGAGAGAGATAGAGACAGGATTAATTGGAAACCGGGATGAAGAGTTGGGGGGAGTCATTGCCGGACAGGGGATTCGAACCTGCAGCGCTGCTCGACCTGTGGTGGGGGGATGCGCTCTCTAACCGCTCAGCCACCGCACGCCCCCCGAGAGATTGATATTTAGACGCTAGACTTTGTGACCCATGCATTACTGCTAAATGTAACAGCCACGTTTTTCTTACCATATATTATACATTAAAATATTATACAATGCCAGCAGACAATTCCTCAATTACAGTTATCAGGGGCCACAGGTCAGGTAGGGGTCTGAAGGGTGGGATGTGTCAGTTTGGACTTTGAAGTGGGTAACAAGTCCAAATACAAATGGGTGTGGCAGCTATAGGTCTCACCTTGATGAGCATATCCAGCTCCATCCTCAGACTCATCA
>OMKY01248054.1:0-18194 GCA_900302395.1 Bregmaceros cantori | reverse complement strand
GGGGGGGGGGGGTTCTTGAAGTTGGTCCAATGTTTCACATAATGATCTAAAAGGGTAAAAATGTAAAATGTAGCTTGCCAATTCTTGCAAGAAACCCTTTGGTCCCACCCTTCTATTTTTTTTTTCTATGTTTTTTTATACAGTTTGTGTATATGATTTCACACTTCGGGACTTCCACTCACCATGAAATTAAAACATTTCCGGGCAGGGGGACGTCTACCCTTCGTCTCTGATCTTCCATGACGATGGACTTGTGGTGTGGCAAGTATTGGTACAAATATGTATCGGTGTACTCTTCGTATAGTATAGAGAGTTTTGCAGAATGGTAAATGTAATGGAAACTTTTCATTGAATCAAAGCCATAAATATATAATTAGACACAGAGTTGGGTAGTACTACATGTGATGAGATTACAGTAATTTAATTACAAAAAAATAAACAATTCCCTTACATTTTAAAATAAATAATCTAGGTTAGTTAAATTTGCCAACAATGGGGAATTCCATGCATTCCTTCATGGACAGAAAGTCCACATCCAATATTTGTGAAATAACCTGGAGGTTTTGAGAGGATCAGATTTGCTCCACTCCATCAGTAGGGGTGTGGCTTGTTGCATAGAAATTGCTGACTGGTCGAATGTATCCAATTAGCCGTCTTCTGCTCCATCCAATCAGATTCCTCCAACCCTTCGTTAATTTATAAAACCACCTGGTGAACTCAGCTGTGTATGATGGTGGCCTTCACATCAGGTAACAACAACCACCTCACTGCAGCAGCACCATGATTCATAGTTTTAGTGTGAATTGATCAACTATTCATCTGATAATGTTGTTGCCGAGACAAACAGTATGTCAGTTTACAGGTCAAGATGAGGTCTGTTAAATGTGACTGCAGTTGTCGGTATTATCCGTGTTCAAAAGCAACACATTCAAGATATGTTTTGGCAACTTTCAGAGATGGCAAAAGTATCCAAATTTCTTACTCGAGTATGCGTAAAATACATTAGTAAAATAACTTATTAACTTGAGTAAGACTATGAAGTACTGATCAAAATATCTACTTGAGTAAAGTAAAGACTACAGGCTGAGAAATGTACTCAAATATTATTTTTGAAAGTAAAAAGTTCAGGCTTTATAATGTACTCGGTGTTTTTTAAAGTATCAAGTACAAAGTACTAACAATAAAATTGTACTATTTAATATTACTAATATTACCAACAACCTAGCCTTATTTAGCTCATATCTTGAGACTAAATGAAAACCACTTAACTTAATAACTGGGAATGCACTTGGTGCATCAGCGTCCCCTACTGACTAATATTATACATATTTTCCTACCCTGTCAATGCGCAAAAAAAGTAAAAAAGTAACGCACCTGTTTTGGTAAAAGTAAGGAGTAGAAGTACAGATATTTTTGTTAAAAATGTACTCGGTACAAGTAAAAAGTAATCGCAGTAAAAGTACAGATAATTGAACATTTTACTTAAGTACAGTACTTAAGTATTTGTACTTCGTTACTTGCCATCTCTGGCAACTTTCAAACATGCAATAAATTGCTGTGTGATGCAGAATTCAGTGTTCAAGTTCATAGGGTCGTGGTAGCTGCTCCCTGTTAGGAATCTGGTATCTATTCTTCCAAGGGGGAAGCGCTGTATTTATTTGTTATAGAAATGAATCCAACTACTGATTACTTATTAGATTACTGACTACTATTTAAAGAGTAAATCAGTTGATTACTTTAGTTTCTTCTAGTTACTTTTCACTGTATTTCAGCAGCTGTGCCGAAATAGTGTCTGCCCACATTATAAAAAGGCAACTAGTTTCACCCAAACTCATTATTGGGAGTAGGTTTAAACTTTACCATTTACATGAATAATGAACAAAAAGTAATCCATGTATTACACCTAAGGTCAAATTTGGAGTTTTACAAATTATTCAAATAACGTAAAAGTAATGTGTTGCCTTACTAGCTACTGGACTGGAAAAGTACTAAAATCAAAATAACTTTAGTTACTGACATCTGTGATGTTGAATGGATTGGGTTAAATATTTTGAAAAGCTTTTACAAATCATTAGTTTCTACAGGATGACGACAATCTAACTATCTAACATCACCATGAATCCAAACTTAGTTTACTGAGAGTAGAGATTCTATTCATGTCGTACCACATTCTCCATATACTGTACAAATAGTTGCATGGTGCCATCACAGTTTTTAGTTGGAGCTACTGACTGCAGTGAAATCACTGAAGTTTTTGTAGAAGCCGGAACATCCGGATTGAAGTTGAGACAAATTTCAAATGCAGAGTAATCCTATCCCCAAAACGCATAGCCTGGTGGTCCAGAACCAACAAATCGTCCATGCGTCGCACGTGATTAAAACGATCCTAGCGGTGTGCGATGCATAGGCGATTTGTTGCTCTGGCTCGCCAGACTACAAAACGCAAAGGTCCATAACTTCTGACCGGGTGGATCATGGATTTGCCCCAGTTTTCTCTAGCTTTTTCCCCACAGGTTTTTTTGATTTTAAAATAAAGCATATAACTTACATTTCATGTAAAGTATAACACCTTTCAAGTTGGTTGATTTCTCCTTTGTGATAACACTTGCACAAAATGTTGTCTGCAAACACTTTGCAGAACACGCTGTACACGGTCCCTGTGATGTCACACTTAACATAAACTCTTGGGGCCTACAGAAAGCATGGCTCTACAATACTAATTCTGGTGTAGTAATAGAGTTCATTCCATCTTGATTTTCTTCATATTTAAAGTACGCAAGAAGAAGTAGTAAAGTAGACAAGAAGTTGGTATACTGTTCATTGTTGGCTGATATATAAAACGTGTGTCCCATCACATTCTGCAAGTAGTTACGTACAGACAGGGTCAGGTAGTTATGTTTAATCCCTATTGTCAATAACTTGACCTCAACTAAAGATTCTGGTATTTTGTCAGATTGAGTTATAGCTGGCATACAACTGACACCTTTCCTGCGATCAAAACTTCCATAGAAAACATGTTTATTTATAAAAAGTTGTAAAAAAAAAAAAGTTGATCCTTGTTTATGAGTTCAGTGCAAATTTCCATGAATGATTGGCATGTGTCACCCCGAGACCCATTAAAACAGAAGGTAAATTGAACAACTCGTTGGGGGGCACCACCATTTTGCGATTCCGATGAAGTTCCTCCCCCTAAAAACGAACTGCTTATTTCGTTAGGTTAGGATTAGTTTTAGGGGTTAGTTAGGGTTTTGGAGGGACCTTAACATAATCGCTTTTTTGGATTCATACTTTACATCACGGCAAATGGTACGCCAAAATTCATTCAACTCACTAATGGGTTTTCCTTTCTTATGGTATTTCTAGGGCTATGGCAGATCCTTGGAGTTTCAGCCAACCCCTGCCTCACGTTCAGTTTTACTCTGCCAACGAAACCCCACGGCCCCCGACCTCCCAGCCTTGGGCCTCTAGGCGTGCTTCCCCCCAGCCTGGGCGGACCCGTCAGTCAGGACCAAGACCCCCCTGCCACACCCGACCCAGCAGCCAGGCTGGGGTAGCCCTCAACGCCCACTTACCTTCCGCCATTCCTCAGTTTGTCCCTTACCAATGGCCCTACAACCCTTTTGGTGGCTTCTCTCCAATGGGTGAGTTCAAACTACTTGTGGGGATAGCTGTAAATATATTGTGCTGGATTTGGATGAACTGGAGTTGTACAATGATGAAAAAAGTTCAAATTCTAATGTGATAATGGTGAACCTGGTATGAATAATATCCGTGTTATATAAGCACAATTTGAATATTTTGCTCTGCAATATATTCAAGTCAGTCTATGTGTGTGAGCGAATATATGATGATTTCATGTGCTCCCGTTGACACCACAACATTCCCTTACAGGCCAGCAGAGGTCGCTATAGTTACATTATCTGAACGATAACGCAGTTGCAAAACACTGGCTTACAACACTTTGCGCCGCTGGGCTGTGAATATTTCTAATAGAACCTTGTGTGACATGGTGTTATGAGGGTGTTTCTCAGCTTCATGTATAGTATAAATTGATAGTGTGTTCACATTACTTACACTTTATATGGCATTGTATGGTGGCAAAGCATTTTTAAAGATCATCAAAGATAATGGTTCACCTATCGCCGCAGAAATAGCTTTTACCTCCAACAGTGTTTTCGTTTTGTCAGGTGCTGTGCATTAGAGGATGACACGCAACACCGCAATTGTCAGATGTTTTCAAACTGATGGATAAATGCTTATGTTTATTTGTTAAAGAGTAATTGATGTCATGGATAGAACTTATGTAATTTTTCTTTCCTAGGCTATGGTGTAATGATGCCGCCTCTGCCTCCATTTCCCCATCTGGAACATCCCCAGTATATGCTTCCTCCAGTACCCATCAATCACAGACTCTTGCTTCATGGGCAATTACCCCCACTCTACCAATACCAGAACCCCAGATTTCGACCTCAACAAAATGCTTCGATGAGAAGGACTGTAAATCTTGCAGTGCAGACTTCCCCAAATGCAGCCCATTGTGACGACGGTAGCACAGAATCTGGACACGGTACCAACTCGGATGGCTCTTCCCCTCCAGCTTCAATTGACACAATGCAAGTCCCCAAAGCATCCCCCCATATTCAGGCAGATACTCAAAATGCGCCGAGGTGTAACATGAGCACAGACCACAGCTCAGTGGAACGTGCTTCTGAAATGGTGAGAAACCCTCGGCCCAATCAAGGTCGATCAGCGACGTCATCAGTACTACAAAACGATGCAAGAATGCACAATGTCATGTCTTCCTCATCTAATGGAATTGCTCATTTACGTAGCTCCAAAGTAATTTTTCCACCGGAGTTGCTGCATGAACAGATGTCAAAGGATCAGTGTGCTTCCCAAAAAGATGAGCAGTCAGTAGTTTTCAGTCCTAGGAGTGCAGCCATAATTTATGAAGACATTTCTGTAGATTCTGTGCAAGATCAGTTCCAGAAAGTTCCAGATGTGGAACATTTGCTGGAGGACTATGAAGATAGTATGTATCGAGGGAATGCTACAGATGTCCTTGTGACAAATTTCTATGAAAATTGCCAGCCTACGAAAACTCTGAATGAATCCTCTTGGTCTGTAGAATCTCTTCCAGGCCATGCTCCACCTCAGCACTGGTTGGATCCGAAGCAGATCTTGAGGGAGCCACAAGCATTGCATTCAAGATCACAAGCTTTTCAGCAGTCTGTTCAAAGGAGACAAAGAGTCCAAACTAATTCTGGACTGTTTTCTAATAAATCACCTCCATTATCTCATCCACAACCAATTTTGGCTGCTGACCAGCAAGCAGCAGGCCATGATTCCTCCACTTTACACAAAGCAGACCAGGAACAACTTGGTGAACCTGAGAATGACATGATTGTCAATCAATTTGGCAAATCAATGTGCCCCAGCAAAAGCACAGTCAAAGAGGTTCACAACACTCTGCTCACAAATCCTTTGGCCAAATCATGTCTGGTTGAGTTTGTTGCAAACACAGACAAAAATTATGACCATGAACATTCTCACACCAATCACAACAATGGCTCCGACGTAGACATGTGCTCAAAGTCGTACGACAATGGCAACATATATAGCTCTACAGCAAAGTGTGATGGATCCAACAAAGATTCACAGTGCAGAGAACAACCCATGGAGCCTCCAGAGGTCTTAAATGAACCATTGGCTGAAATGCCTCAAAATGCAGTTTCAGAATGTGTTCCATGTGCAGAAAGAGCAGCCATGGGCTGTGAGGGTAATGATTCTGCATTGTTGCATAGTGTTGCTATGCTGAACAAACTCCAAGTGCAGGATGAGGGAGCTGTGCAATGTGAGGAGGCCACAGATATCGTGTATGACATATCCTGTAATTCACAGTTTAAAAGGAAAACTTTGAATGGATCAATTTGGTCTGTGGAATCTTTGGCTGGCCAACCACCACCTGAGCAATGGTGTGACCCGAACAATTGTATTAACAAAACTGGGAAAGTCCAAGTAGTTATGGATACTCTTCAAAGGAGCATGTCATCCCAAAGTTCTGGTGAAGCTTGTCAAAGAAATCAAAACAGCGACAGAACTTCCAAACAGTGTTCTCTAACACTTGGCACAAATCTTTCCTCCAAAGATGTGTGTGATTCGCATATAGACATGTGCTCCACCCCACGATCGAATGGCAATGGCCCATCTATGGAAAGGGGGCAGGAATCCACCAGTGATCCACAACCTACTAAAATACATTCATTTGTGGTACTTCAACCACTGTCTGAAGAGATTCAAACCTCTGAAAAGGAGCCTATGGTGGTTTCCAGCCCCAAGAGTCCATTATGTAAGATTGCAGAGACAAAGAAGCTGAATGATTCAGCAATACTGGCATATTCTGTTGAGCCAGAATCAAATTCTACAAGGCTAGAGGATTTTCAGAAAGTTCCGAACAAAGATTTGCAAGCAAACAATTCTAGTCTACATGAAGCTACGGATGTTCTAGAGGATAGTTTGTATTTTAATTGTGGATATGAAATGAGAACATGGAACGCATCCATTTGGTCTGTAGAATCTATGGCAGGCCACCCTCCGCCCCAGGACTGGTTGGGTCTCGGTAACCAGACTGTTCAAAGTGGAGTGTCATCTCGGGTCACTACAAAAACTAGTCAACAAGTTGGGAGATTGAGTCACAAGTTTTCATCTGCTAAAACCCTGGCAGATCATGTCCCACAACAAATTTGTTCTACCAATCGGCAACCTACAAAACATGATTCCTCCACTTTGAAAGTTCCACTTCAGGATGGAGAGGAATGTCGCACTGACACAGTCGGTGATGTTGCTGGGGATAACTCCGACCCTGTAAATGACAATGGTGAGCAAGCAGAAAAAGGTTCTGAAACACTTGGCACAAATTATTTGGCTAAATCAAGTCTGCCAGAAAGTTACCCTGCAGTTGAAGTTGACAAAAGGTGCATACAGGAACATGTTGCCTCCAATCATAAGGCTGACTCTGCATCCAGGTTGCCGTCCAATGGCTCTACAGAGAAGGAATCCACAGAGAATCCAGGGTCCACACAAAGTCCAATTGTGCCATTGTTGTCAAAAAGTCAAATTTCCGGGTCGAAAGTAGGCATAGACTGTGAGGATAAATGTGTGCAGAGGAAGCTGGATGATTCAGCAGTGTTGGCATATTCTGTTGAGAGACAGTCAAATCCTATGTTGAATTCAGCAGAGCGGGTCCAGAATGTTCCAGATAAAGAACATGTTCTGGAGAACCATGATCTGAACTCTGCCCAAACAATTGCGCTCCTGCCAATACTACAGGATGTGCGTAACCATGATGGTACCGTAACTTCCAGCATACAGTTGTCTACACCAAGGGCCAAGAAGGTCCCTTCTTGTTTTTCCCCTCAAAGACCAACTACAAAACGGTCAAGGAAAACTCCTTTGTGTTTGGAAGCTCAATCTCCTCAGCCAGAGAATCAAATGAGTCAAGGAAATGTGAGTTGTAGACTTTTTCCTGATGAAACCACCCACAAAGAGATGTGTGATGTTGAGAAAAACATTTTTGTCAAACAAGTTGTTCTGGACACTTTGGATCAAAAGTGTTCCAGCGGCACAGTGAAAGAGGTTTCTGAAACTTTGATCATAAAGGACATACTTGCAGCGAAGAAAGACAATTGCGAACAGGATGTTTGTTCCAAACACAAGAGGGTCTCAGAAGTAGACATGCTAACGGGCACACCCTGTAATGGCATTGCACCTTTACGTAGTTCTACAGCAAAGAGGGGGGGCTCCAAAATTCCACTGTTGACAGCACCACCCACAAGGCCTCCCATGTTCCCAGATGACACACTGGGACAAAGGCCTAAAACGGTTGAATGTGTTGAAACTTCCAAAAGTGCATGTTGTGAACATGTTTCTAATCTAAATGAATCTGGCATGTTGTTGTATTCTGTTGCTTTGTTGAATTCGCTAGAAAAATGTAAATACGTTTGTGAACAATGTGAGGCCACAGATATTGTGCAGGACAGTCTTAATGGTAAATCCCAATTTACAACGAAAACTTGGAATGAATTAATTTGGTCGGTAGAATCTTTGGCTGGGCATCCACAACCGCAGCAGTGGCTCGATCAAACTATGAAAAATGGGGCAGTTGTTGTGGTTATGAAGACCGCGTCGTCACAAGGAACTGGCCAAACTAGTCAAAATGAAGCGAACAAAAATGGTGCTGAAACACTGTGCAATGTCCCAGAGAATTCATGTGTGACTAAAATGTTCCTTGCCACCAAATGTGGCCCGAAAGATGCATCCTCCAGTGATAAGAATTCTGCTGTAGACAACATGCTGCTTGAAGGCAAACCCTCGACAGATTGTCTTACAGAAAGTGAGGAGAAATCCACCAAAGAGCCACCAGTGGTGCCACCTGAGCAGTCATCAGAAGAAGTTCAATGTACTGAAGTGGGATATTCACTGGTTTGCAGCCCCAAGAGAGCAGCTGTGGTGTGTGTGGAAAATTCTGGATTGAGTTTATATGACCAGGAGGCTACAGATGCCCTGCAGGACAGTTTGCATAATTATTCTGGGCTTGAAAAGAGAACATGGAATGCATCAATTTGGTCTGTGGAATCTCTGGCTGGCCATCCACCACCGCAGGTCTGGTTTGGTGTTGTTAAGACCACTGAAAAGAGAGTGATGCCACAGGTTACGAGTACTAGCCCTTTGGCTGATAAAACCCTGCCAACCTGTGTTCCACACCAAATGACATCTACTGATAAGCAAACTCCAACCCATGACCCTTCCATTGTATGTATTCAGAACCGGGAGGAATGTCACATTGAGAATAGCATTGTGAATGAAGTTTCTAAGAATGATGTCCTAAAAGTAGAAATTGGGTCCACTGCTGGCACAGGAAAACAAAGGGAAACTGATATTGCCTCCATTCATGACACCAACTCTGGAAACACAAGTTCAAATGTGTTGTCAAATGGCCTCAACACATTATTTGGCTCTACCGAACTCAAATCAATCGAAGAGCTGACCAAAGATCCATTGAACACACTGTTGTCCAAAGTTCACACGTCTGATGTTGAACAGTCTTCCAGTCCCAAGGACACAGCCAAAGAAACTGAGGATGAATATTTGAAGAAACTGGATGATTCTGCAGTGCTTTCGTATTCTGTTGGGCTAAGCTCAAATCCCATATCAAATTTGCCAGAGCAGTTCCACAAAGTTCCAGAAAAAGATCATTTGCTGAAGGACTGTGACGCAAATTTGCTACATGATGTGGGGAACCCTGTGGAAACTGCAACTTCCAATCCACCGATGTCTTCGCCAATTGTCAACAAGGATGTTTCACAAGCTGCTGCCCCAACAAAGGTAGACCGGGGGGTCCAGACTACCGACCTGCAGCTGTGCTTCTGTAGAGTGCAGGCATGGAAAACTGCTGGAAATCTACTGACGGGTAAGCAGCCCTCTATTATTCATTGCAAAGACCATGTACAGTGCACGTTGTGGAATTACTGTGAACTATAAATTAGGTATTAAAAAATGTTTTTTCTTCTCCAGGAACTAATATAACGAATTACGCTATTACTTACCCAAAACACTTCAACTATTTAATTTGTTAAATAATGCTCACATCTATGTTATGTCCAATTTTATCAATTTTTATAATGAAACTAATTTGTTTTTGGTAAATAAATTAAATTTTAAAATCTGCTTTCAAATAAAGTGAAGGTTAAAGTTCTGGAACTACTTGTCTTTTAAACTTGGCACTTTACAGCTTCTGAAAGATAATAGATTTAATGGATTGGGCCCCAGTGAGGGAGCAGGCAGAGGAGTATGCATCCGGAATAGATCAGCCCATAGCCAAGCTTCATCCAGATCATGTTTATACGTGGTGGCACAGTGGTTATAGCCCCCCCAGTCCACTGGCCGACTAGCACCACGGGTTCTCGTACCCTCTCCGGCCTTTCTGCAATGGCTCCCCCGACTCTTCATTCCAGTTTGTGATTTTAATCCTGTCACTCTCAATAAAGAATGAAAAACAGCGCTTGCGCCTCCCAAAAATAACTTGAATATATATATAAAAATTGTCTGTAATCTAGATTTTAAGAG
Source organism: Bregmaceros cantori (assembly GCA_900302395.1). Classification (NCBI taxonomy): domain Eukaryota; kingdom Metazoa; phylum Chordata; class Actinopteri; order Gadiformes; family Bregmacerotidae; genus Bregmaceros; species Bregmaceros cantori. The sequence continues at coordinate 8,069 of OMKY01248054.1, read as the reverse complement.
GAGTAGTCGGTAATCCTGCTATAGCTTTGCAAAAAAAAATGATATGAGCAACTATCTTTTCATATCGCATATCTCATGGTGAAATGTTTTATTCATTCATTCATCAGTAGTCTTAACTTCAATAACTTCATTACCAGGGTTGTCAAGTAAGATTAGAAAAGTGTAAGTGATGTTAAAAATTATGGTATTGAAAGCGTTAAACACTATACTGTCTGTACTCTTCTTGATGCTATAGAATCTACTGGCCGGAGAGCTGGTGGTCAAGCTCATAAGATGGGCAGAACATTTTGGAGACACAAGAGGAAGGTATTTAAATACTAAACACACCTGCTTCATCTGTGCAGTGATGTCATTAGCCAAGTTACAGTAACTAGGTCACTTTGATATTAAGTGTTTTACAGTAACTAGTAATCTAAAGCATTACTGTTCCTAGAGAACTTGCCAAGTAGTTACAGGTACTTGTTAGTTACTAGAGTTGAAGAACGCTCCTTGTGTCATCACAGTCAACAAGCCAGTACATTATTTATGTTGAGTTTAATTGGGTCTGCTAGTCTAACTTGCATTCAGAATAATCAGTAATCTAAATTAACTTTTTTTTAAGTAGCCAGTAACGCGTAATTCAATTTACTTTTTTACAAGTACCTGTAGTTACAATGAATGTGTATGAATAAAAGTACAATTCGAAAGATTAAAATTTTTGTTTTGTTTTACAGGTAACTTCAGAGAACCAGAACGCCACTCTATGAAGAAGCTGAACTGTAAATTGGACTGCTGCTGCCTTTTGATTTGTGTGCTAATAGTTCAGTTGTACCAACATTGTTATCCTGCAGTGGAGACATTTTAGAATAGACAGGGAAGAGCTCAGTATTATTGGATAAAATTAGTTGGGAAAGTTTTTTACAGGAATGTTTTTTCATGAAGTTTTAAATATTTCTACTGTGCTTTCAATGAATATTAAGTATTTTATAACATTTTAAATATATCTACTATGACATCAATAAATATTAAGTATGTTAAGCTGTTGTGCCGTGTCTGATCAATGGATACCAACAAGGACTAGACGAACACCTTGATGTTGTGGTGCACACACAGGATCGATGTTTGGAAAAACTTGACAAAACTTACTTCAGATATGGATTTTCTAAGACTGTTTTAAAAATAGTATTAAAATGTATTATCAAATATTATTATTGGAAAATAACAGATTTGGGGGAAACATCTTTATAGAATCTTGGAAGTTATTCATCTGAATTTTTTGTCACTCAAATGACACACCACATTAAGATTGATTGGAAAACATGTTAATGATTCCGAATATGATGGAAGTATTTCCTCACTTCTGCAAGCTCCACATGAAATGTATTTTCCTCTTTAATGACTTCATCAGTCTTGACCCTATTGCATGACTGTGTATACTATGGCTAGCCTTTTGACTACAACTTTTATATTAACATGCTTGTTGACAAAGACACCAGTCAATTCTATAACCCTTGGATGCCAAGGACCCATTGGGTACTTGTGCTTTTTTCTATTTCATTTGAGCTGTGATCATGCTCATGGTTACATAAGATTCATTTTTCACAAGGACTTGTGAGAGATGGCTGAAGGGAGGGGGGGGGAGTGTATATTCATCAGTCACCAGCCTCAGACATTTTAAAAACAGTTCAGATTAAAAACTACATGAGCAGCCACGATAAGTGAAAATTATTCCTGTGGTCTGAGAGCCAATTTGATAGCATTGCTTCCAGACACAAGTTTGTCCAATGAAATGTTTTAAATGGGTCCCAATGTGAAGCATAAACGTATATTCAAAGTTGCAAACAGTGGGCCAGCACGGTTATCACATCATTCAGTAATATGCCATCCCGACAAGTGTGATATGTGGATTTAACACATAAGCACGTAGTATTGAAGTATTACAGTCTCCATGCCAACATTTTCATGTTCATGGGGAATCTATGGGCGGACTATCTTGAAGGTGGTATGCTCCATCCTGGTGATGACCTTCTCGTTGGCGAAGTTGACCTTGGTGATACGTGAGGTGGGGCTGCCGGTGCTCCTCAGCCACTCCTTCATCTGGAGAACATGATCCTTCTTTCCCTGGAGCTGACCTTCCACAGTCCCAGCTTTGGTGTTCTTCACCCAACCGACCAAACCCAGCTTCTGACTCTCTGCCTGGTGAGGATGTTGACAATTTATATTCATGTTATTGAACAGTATTCAAAGTTACTCCAACTTTTCTGTCATATTATTTGTAATATTGAAGTATGTGGTTCACAATATTTACAGATGTGGTGTAAAATGTTTCAACAGGGCACTGGTAACTGTGGAGCGCTGGCGATGTAAGCGTTTGGTGTGCACCACCACTGTCTTTTGTGTTAAAGTGATAACTTTTGAACGGATAGATGGATTTGACCCAGCTTCAGTGTTTTAATGCTCTAGGGTAGGTTCATTAACCGATTCGATTTTGGAGGCCAACACTCAAGATGGCATGAATTTTGTTTTGTCAATAACTTCTGACCGGGTGGATGAATTTGCGCCAAAATATTTTAGCCATTGTTTTCACAATAGTTTGGTTTTCAGCCTATGCATGGCACTGATCTATACACTACTAGTTATAAAGTAATTGCTAACTGGGTGAGTAAGCTAATTGATTATGGCACAAGACAGAACTCACCTGTGTGTACTTTCGAAAGTACACACCTTGCACTTTACCAAATACTTCATAGTCCACAGACAGCAGCTCTTCAGCAGACATTCCCTAAACACAGCATGTACACACTGCTCTCAGTGAGTTATCTACATCTAGTCATATGTGTGCACGCTGATATTGTTATCAGATACATGTTAATAACAGAAAGAACTCAAAGTTATGGTTATGATGTTTTGGTTTCCTATGGTGTGCAATTTTTCAATTCTATACAACGGCATAGAACTCTATTTGATCTTGAAATATATCTTCCGATTAAGACCTAATTGCCACTGCAGGTTCCATGTAGAATGGTGTTTATCCTGTCGTTGATGATTTAAATATTATATGGATGGTAGTTTTGTTCTGGTTGCTTGCCTCATACCAGTCAGAGGCTGCTAACACCTGATTTCAATCTGTACACTTTAGCATACATACAATGATGCTGCAGACTATCAATGACAAAAACCATGAATATAGATTAATATACTAACTCACTATCCCCTTTTGGCAGAGATTTGTCAAATTTCTTTGACTTTTTACTTTTACCCAGTACCTTTTCAACAAGTATCAGTACTTTCTACTCTTTATTTTTGTTACTTTTTATACGCAAGCTGTATAAATATCTTCAATTTCTTGACACCAATGACATCTAGTCATTTTATAATTTATATAATTATAATTATAATGGTTGATAACAATCTGTTTATAGTGACTGCAACACATTCAAAATAAGGTGGGGATAACATGCGGAAAGAAGCCATTGTTATGGTTATGTTTTGGTTAATGTTCTTATGATACAATATGTTTGTTTTTACTTTCAAAAATAGCTTTGAGTACATGTCAGAGCCTGTACTTTTTACTGTTACTTGAGTCGATATTTGGAATAGTACTTTGTACTCTTACTCAAGTTGTTCTTTAAAAATGTATTTTATTTGTACTCACAGTATTTTGCCATCTCTGCTAATGAATAAGTGGAAATTGATGAATATCAAGAAAAATAGAAAGGCATTGCACTTACCGTTATGTTTTGGCCTCAACTAAATGAGTGTATCTGACTGAAGATGGTCAACGCGGTAAAGATCAACGGAAGTACAATATTGTCTCCAGCAATTCAATCAAGTTTTCTGGCATCGTTATTCGTCACATTCAGCAACAAACGGAGACAGTGAAATATGATGACTTCTTATTGTTTGGTTTGTTTAATGGCAAATTATGACTGTCATGGTAGGTCGCCTCCAATGACCAGGATTGTTGCTATCAGGAAGTCTGAAGACCTTTTGTGACATCATGTGCTTTTGGCTTCTTACCAGACGCAATGCTGTGTCTTGTGCATCAGACGATTTTCTATGGACCTTCAAAGTTGACTTGAAGGTCTGAAGTCAACGTTGGAAAATCATGAACAAAATATCACACATATTACAGACAGAGACAGATATTACAGACTGTTAAAATCGTTTTTTTCCATTCTTTATTGAGAGATAGTAACGGGGTTAAATCGGAAACTGAGATGTAGAGTCGGGGGAGACATTGCAGAGAAGCTGGTTTAGTAGCCGCGGCACTGCTCGACCTATGGTCCGGGGAGTGCGCTCTATCACCACTCTGCCACTGCACCACCCCCAACCTAAAAAAAATAAATATATATGTATATATATGTATATATATGTATATATGTATGTGTATGTATGTATTGTAAACAGAAGGGCTGATGAGAGGTTTTGTTTTTACAGTTCGTCTTTTGCTCGGGTCAGGAGACAAGATGATTTCTCTTCACAGTTCCTCTTTTACTCGGGTGGGTAGAGAGATGCGCATGTTGTCTTTATGGAGCTCAAGGAGCCTCTCCACATCGCTGTCCTCAAAGGATTCCTCATCCAAGTCCCCCTATAACAAATAAATAAATAAATACACTTGATTTTTTGTGCAAACAACACCAATGCACCAAAATTGGAAGTGTTCTCGTAGTGGTGTTTATCTTCCCCTGTTGATGATTTTGAGAATTGCACCCTACCTACTGATTTTTATATGAGCGTGTGCTTATAAAAAAAAACATGACTTATGAGTGAAAGGTATGAAATTAATAATTAGGACTTTATACTTTCAAAACTAATTTTTACTACATTGCAGAGCGTGTGCTTATTAGTTTGACTAGAGTAAATATTTGGATCAGAGCTTTGCACTCTTTCTTCTCATGTTTTTTTTTTTTAATTCTATTTAACTTCTTTTCAAGTAAGAAATCTGGGTACTTTTAGCATGTCTGCTCACCGTGTTAGCATGATGCTTGACCCCTACACAGGATGGAGAATGCTCATAGCACAGCGTCACCTCCAGTCGCTGATTGGCCAGGTCAGAGTTAATGAGAGCGTCACCGAACTGGTCTCCATAGTCGTCTACAGCAGGAGTAACACAGATTAGTTACTTCACGCTCCAACATCATGTCTTGGTGGGTCACATGCTAAAGTATAGAGTAATAGATTACTACTATAGCAACGATCATAAAAAAACAAAATGCAGCTGTAAGGGCGTACAGTCATTATCTTTTATCTTCTTCTGTTATTTTTTTGGGCGCAAGCACCGTTTGCAATTTATTGAGAGAGAGATCGTGACAGGATTAAATCGGAAACTGGGATGAAGAGTCGGGGGAAGACATTGCAGAAAAGCTGGAGAGGGGATTAGAACCCGTGGCACTGCTTGCCCTATGGTCCGGGGGAAGCACTCTATAACCACTCTGCCACCGTGCCTGCCATTATTTTTATCATTTGGTTACTGGGTTATATGTATTAAAATGTATTTATTTAGCGTCTCTCACAGACAGGTGTCACAAAACGCTGGGCTTAATAAAATCTATAAAATCTAGCGCTATCTAAAAGGTGGACTTAGAGGACGAAATATGATTAAAAAAAATAAACAAGCAAGGCAGAGAACTGGTGAGCATGTCGATCAGAACATTGGTGACAGCTACTCAAATGCCTATTTAAAAAGAAAGGTATTTAATCGCTTTTTAAAAACATCAAATTCATTTGCAAACCTTAGATCATAGTTTCCGACCCTGGCTAGAGAAAGGCCAGCGGGCAAGTGCCCCTTGAGCAGTACTATTAGTCCAGCAGTGCCAGTGATGGAATGCCATCACTCACCCAGTAGTGTCCTGCAAGCTGACGACTGCTGCTGGCGATGGAGTGCTGCGCTGTCACACACCTTGCCATCCAAGAGACCACTCAGTGTGGCCTCTAGTGACTGGGCCGGAGTGCTTCGGGTGATTCTGCTGATCTCTGTCATAGGCAGATATGGGCAGCGTAGAGATAAAAATTAGTAAAAGTATTGTTACCTCAGTAAAAAGTAGTCACCCAAATAGTTACTCAAGTAAAAGTAAAGTACTCCCCAAAAAAGCTACTTAAGTCGCAAAAGTACTGAGTAACTTCCAATATAAAAAAAAAATTGATAAATTCTCTTTTCGAGAGAGAGAGAGTTCCCGAGAAAGATGGAGACCGAGAGAGAGCGAGAGTGCCCGGGAGAGAGAGCCTGCGAGAGAGTGTGAAAGAGAAAAAGACAGAGAGAGAGAGCGGCCGAGAGCGAGGGAGAGAGAGAAAGATATGACGTCAACATATGTTCCAACAGTTCCCAACAGGTGTCACTAAAGGCCAAGTTAATGTAACGAGTAGTGAATTTCTGACATCTCAGTAAAAAGTATTTTTTCCACGTCAAATTTACTCGAAAAAGTAACTTGTGGAAAATGTACTCCAGTGCACACAAAATTCACGCAGTAAATGTAACGTCTGGCCATAGGCACCGAAATGCAGAAATACATAAATGACAACTCGTTATTAATACCCAACTCAGCTACTGGCATGGCTAAACAACACTAAAAGCAACCAAACAGAACCTGAAGGACTTTGGTCAATTTACTTTTAAAATGCAGTAATATGATTATGTCACTGATTTAATGTCTACGTTTTTTGAAAGTAACACTCCCTTGTCGCTCCCCACGACATATACATTTTAAGGGATTGTTCCTTGGGCCAATACCCACCTCTGGTAAATATTTCGGGAAAATCAGTTGACTTTTAAAATAATTATCATTATTTATTTAAGATACGCTTCTAAGATAAAACAAATATTTGTATAGGCCGAAGGATCTTTCAAGATGGCTGACTTTTTCCTTTGTGTGATAACACTTGAAGGACATCTTGACACTCTGAGAACCACCCGGTATAATGCCCAGGGGACGTCAGAATTCGGATTCCTTAAAATAAACTAAAGCTAAATCCTACAGCAAGCATGGCTCTACGATATGTTTGGGTTTCATTGATGCTTCTATCACATTTCAGTGGTATCCCTTTAGCAGTCAGCAAATAACCTCTAGCTATATTTATTGTACTCTGATTACTGTAATTGCATTAGATGCAAAATAGAGCATGGAAGGTAACTTACAATGGACAGAAAATAAATCCAACAGGTCATATATTACCTTTAGCCACAGCCAGACAGACCTCACAGTTGGCAGCTGAAATGAGACATGGTTAGAAAAGAAAATATACACTTTTTCCAAAACAACATAACACCATTTTAATAACAATTTGTTAAACTTCTCATTAAATCATTTTAAATTGAATAAAAATGTAGTTAAGAAACACACCTATGTAATTGTGAAATGACCATAGACTGTATGGAAATGACTTAAAATGCAGTAATCCAATTATATGTCACTGATTTAATGACTATGTTTTTTGAAAGAAACCCTCCCTTGTAGTTTCCCACTACATCTAAATTTTAATTCATTGTTCCTTGGGCCAATAGCCAGCTCTGGTAAATATTTCATGAAAAATCCATCCAAAACGTTTTGAGTAACTCTGTGCACAGACAACAAAGAAACCATCAAACAAACAAACCAACAAACACACACGACCGAAAACATCAAACAAACTTAAAATAGCAATGTGAGCCATTAATTATCACACCAGTCTTTTATATAATGTCTCTATATTGGTAATATGTACATTGCAAGTGTGATCAAAGCATGAATAGAATATACAAGTTCTGGTTCTCTACTTACAGCGGTCCATCCCTGGCAGCTTGGCCCACAATACATCAAATGTCAAAAGCAAAAAAATAGTAAACTTCATAGCTGGGCAGGCTGGCACTTGCTACTGGCTCACTACTAGCTACTGCTAAATACACTAGCTACTGCTAGATACACTAGCTACAGCTAATACGTTCGCTACTGCTAACTACACTAACTAGTAAGCGACTGCTAACTACATGAGCTACTGCAAACCCCTACTGCAGTCGCAGACAGAGGAATAGTGATTCAAATCCTGCTTCCGCGAACTCACACACACACACACACACACACACACACACACACACACACACAACAGGCCCGTAC
>OMKY01248052.1:0-16903 GCA_900302395.1 Bregmaceros cantori | reverse complement strand
AATACGGAGAACTTTGTTTGTGTCTTGATGACAATCATGACATACAACAGCTGTCTGTGTACGGAGGTGCAAGCTCAGCCGACGTCACTTTTTGCAGAGAGCCCACCTTCTCCGCCTCTGATAGGCTGGTGCCAAAACGATTAAGTAGGTGATACCATGGGTACGGTTAAGTGGTATGTCTTTCCACATCACGTCCATAATGAAGGGCCAAATACAATGGACGTAATTAGGCTGCCATCTGCTGGCGAGTGATAGCATATTACCATGGATCAATCAATAATAGAACAGTTTTAAATGGACAGTGTTATGGAAATACCCCTAGTGATTGGCTACGCACCATGGCATGCTCCTGTTAAATACTCCCCCTTTTTTCCCCTCAATCGTTCGCTGCTTGGTTTTTGCCGACCCACCTCCTCCCCTGCCATGTATGACATGGTATGATGTTCTCGTCATGTTACCTGGTCCTGTTCATTTATCATTTATCTTTTTTTCTGACTGAAATAATGAAGTGTGTGGTTACCTCACCAGATACCGCATCCTCAATCCACAAGCCATCCCAGACGATAAGTTCCTGGACGGCAGGAAGGCATCTGAAAAGCTGCTGGCTTCTCTGGATGTGGATCACAACCAGTACAAGTTTGGTCACACCAAGGTATGTGGAAACAAAGCTTCATATAAGGCTACGTTCACGCGGGAAGAAAAAACGGAAAGCGATTTTTAAACGCACATCGTAGATCGAGATCCATGTATTGCTAAATGGTATGATATAATGCGCTGTTGACAATGATGTTGTAATGATAAATAATAATACGGAAGAGATTTGTTGTTTTAACTCGTTTTAACGAGAGTTTTGAAGGTCTCAATGGAGTCAGAGTTTCAGATGGTGAGGACTGAAGGCGCGGGATCCCATGGTTGTCACACCTCCACCTGCTGGTCCCACCTACTGCACTGTGACTGGATAGCACGATTTGATTGACACTTTTGTTTTTACACATTTTTTGACCCTGGTTTTACCAGACCCAATGATTGTTCTAATCTCGTGCGATGCGTGAACGATTTGTTGGTTCTGGCTCAGAATTAGGCTTTAGGCCGGACAAGAAAGTCCGGGTCCGGGTGGGAGAGTCAGAGTTTCGGAGACTACCAGGAGGAGACGGTATAGACAGCTGCAGGCAAATGACGACTCATTCAATATTTAGATCATTTCAGTCAGCGACTGCAGCGACAGCAACAATCTCATGAGTGAACAGCTCAACCCTAACATTCCCTCTGACACCCACACCCTCATCGATTGACGCTGGATGCCAATTATTGCGTTGTTTGACCCTGCCGCATCTCTTCCCATCCGCCTACATGGCATTTTCAGGACTTCTAACGCTGCTAGAAGCGTCAACTGGTTTTTGTGTAAACACTCCTTAACTGTGTGTGTGGTTCAGGTGTTCTTCAAGGCAGGTCTCCTGGGAGTGCTGGAGGAAATGAGAGACGAACGTCTGGCTAAGATCCTCACCCTGCTGCAAGCCGCCAGCCGCCGGCGTATCATGATGAAGGAACTGGAGCTGATGATGACCAGGAAGTGAGTCATTAGGAAAAATATTGGCTGTGTCCGAAATCGCTCCCTAACCCCCATAACTATATGGGGGTTAGGGAGGGGTGCACGCCATTTTGTAGGGGTGTCCGAATTCTCCATGTACCCTAGATAGTGCACTGAAAGTATCCCACAATGCACCGCGAAATGTAGTGAGCATCGGATGTACCCTAGACGGAGCAATATAACCCATAATGCATTGCGAGATGTTTTAAAAATGACCTAAACTTAAAAAGAAAATGCGGCCGACCACGGCAAATAGTTATATTTGATTCAGAATCTGTACTTTTTCCCTTTCAAAAATACTTTCAAGTGCTGGCTCTGGGGTGCCCTGTCGGTAAGACACCCGCATTCAGCACACGTATGGTGCCTGTGACTTAGTTCACAGGTACGGTCAGCGTTGCGATTTCTCTTCAACTCGCTGACTTTTTGTGATGATTGTTGAATTTTATAATTATATTTTTTATAATTATATTTTATAATAATTTTGACGGCGCCAACTCTAGTGTCCGAAATCTCGGCCGTTGCTGTTGAGTGCACTATAAGTGAGTGCACTATATGGGGGGTAGGGAGTAGGGGATAGGGTGAGCGATTTCGGACACAGCCATTATTTTTATGAATCTAGGAAGTCTAGCCACACATGCAAGTCACTAGCCTGGCGAGCCAGAACCAATGAATAGTCCACGCATCGCACATGATTTGAACGGTCATTGATCACCAATATGCCGTTGGTTCTGGCTTGCCAGGCTAACAAGTCACATGGATATGTTAATGTAATCTAGTTACTGCTTTAGAATTATGGAACTTTATTAATATTGTAATGAGATGCACCAGCGCGGTGCATGCTGGTCTGACACCGTTGGTGTCTCAGCCTGTAACAGCTTAAAGTCCGAACAAACCTCTGCGCCGATGTAAGTTCCTCTATTCCCAGCTCCTCCACGAGGGGACAGGCTTTCGTTACATTGGTGTCAGGAAGTGGTTGACAGACCGCACGTGGTGGGGATGGCCGCGGGGCCGCTTGATCAGACGAAAGGCGCCGTGGAGTTGGAGCGGATCTCGGGACAAGAGCCATGTCGGGAGGGGGCAGTGTAATGAGATGCACCAGCACGGGCATGCTGGTCTGACACCGTTGGTGTCTCAGCCTGTACCAGCGCTGCCCTTAAATAGAGTCTGAACAAACCTCGGCAATAGCTGAGTTCAGCTATTGCCGATGTAAGTTCCTCTATTCCCAGCTCCTCCACGAGGGGACAGCCTTTCATTAAATATATTCTATTTTGTTTGCGTAATGACACCAATGTACAACAACTATTAAAATTAGGTAATGCAGCATAATGAGAGATGATTATTTCCTGACCTGAGCAGCTCATTTTTTTTCAATACTTCCTACTTTAAAAAAAGTTTTGAGTATGATTCAGAATCTGTACTTTTTCCCTTTCAAAAATACTTTCAAGTGCTGGCTCTGGGGTGCCCTGTTGGTAAGACACCCGCATCCAGCACACGTATGGTGCCTGTGACTTAGTTCACAGGTACGGTCAGCGTTGCGATTTCTCTTCAACTCGCTGACCTTTCTCTGATGTCTTCCCACGATCTCTCGTTCTCTTGTCCCCCTTTAACAATTAATCCTGTTATTAAAATGTAAAAATAACGCTTATGCCGAAAAAAAGGGGGAAAAAAGCAACCTGTACTTTTTTAGATTAACTCAAGTACATATTTGGATCAGTAACTTGTAATTGTTCATTGTTTTTTCAACACTACATTTCACTGCGCAACGTTAGACAACTGACACATAGGAAGCTGCAAAAAACTGCTCACATCAAGGCGATCCACCCTGTATTTAGTTAAACCAAAGCCAATTTAAGGTTGTCATTGTGAAAAGTCCTATAATGGAGAAAAGACATTGACTTTTGGCTTTTACTTAAGTAGGAAATGTGGTTACTTTCGCCACCTCTGCTCCTTACGCAGCGCGTGCACGGCGTGTGCAGCACTTGCCATTTAAGGTGTTTGGCGACAAGCGTCCATGTGACGAGGGGCGGCCTGTCCCACATCCCCCCTTTTCCTGCCCTTCACCACAGTCTTTCACCGCCGAACCAAACAATGGCGGCGGTGTCCTTACCGCCAGGTGTTGACGTGTGTCAAAGAGCAGGCAGCTGCTCGCGCCGCGTGCCCCTAAAAATATGTTAGTACTGGAGGCCCACCCTGTCTCCCCCCCGGACGACGCCCCGCCCTCACAGAACGCCGACCGACGGGCAACAAAAGGATTAGAGTTTACCGTCGCGGCGTGACAGGTGCCGGCCAGTCACGCCCTAAATAAAGCAACCAAAGGCACTCACCTTCGAACTGTGCCCAGACCCATTCACACAAGTCTGGATTTAACTCTGGGTGCTGAGTGCCGTCTGCACCAGTATTTTAACTAGGGCTTGTTTTCATAATCAATTAATCTGCCATTTTTCAGATTCATTCAATTCAACTTCATTTCAGGACATTGCACATTGATGAACATATTCATGTAAATATGTAAATATTCTAGATTATAGCGCAAAAGGATAATTTCCATCCGGTGTCCTTTACGAGACAGGCTAGATGCTTACAGGTAAAGTTAAAAGCAGACATTCATTGTCATTGAAAAACATTTGAATACAGAAAAGAATCAGTATACATATATTAAAGCATGAAAATTCCTCTCGTCCTTGGATCGCATCATTTTTCCCACAAGGTATATTTTTTTATTGGTGGTGAGAACAAGTTTGTTGGGCTCTGAGCCACACTTTAATCTGGCTCTTGAAAATGACCAGAGACGGACTTGTATTGCGTTCTAGAATGTGCCACCTTTAATCTATTAATCTGTTCATTTTTCCTCTTAACATATTCAGTGCCAGGCATTTTCAAATTCAGCACATCCCGTTGCCAAGGTTGTTTCAACATGTGAGTGTTTTTTCAAAACCCAATGAAAATGAGGTGCTCTGTCCTTGTTAACAAAACATACCAAAGGAAACTTCAGACGCTCATTTATCATAATAAAACTCTGTTTGTTTCTACCAGTTTCCCTTCTTTAGTAATAGTCTCCAGAAAATGGGTGGGTACTAAAAATTATGATTCCAGCAAAATTCTGAATAAATGCGGGTGCATTACCGGCGTGCATTACCGCCGTTGTCTTCTGGTTGGCGGTATACGCCACCTCTATAGAGGTGGATAAAGAGGCCCGAGAGGTGGCCGCCAGCTGGTGGTGAAAAGCTCTACTGCACCTATTTTTTTTGCAATAAAAGTGTGCCACCTTATTAAAAAAAACATGATAATGCGTCTTTGGCACTGAATTAGTTAAAATGGGAACGATTATCAACCTGCACTGTTTCTAATATTGCAAAAGTGGCTGTGTAAAAGATATCGCGTTAACACAAAAGATCTTTCACGGCAGGGTGGACGCGGTGGTGCACGCAAAACCTTTGCATCCCCTACACTCTGCATTTCAATGATGAAATAATAATATTAATAATATTAATATTAATTAAGAGAAACAGAAAGAATAAATAAAAAGAGAATCACAGCTCAGTAGAACGACAAGTTAAATAAGTAAAATACATTTGTACAAAAACAACTTGAGAGAGATTATAAAGTACTGATCCAAATACCTCTAAGTCAATGAATATAAAATATCAACCTAAGTCAATGATAAAAGTACAGGCCCTAAAATATACTCAAAAGTATTTTCATTCAAGTAAAGTTCTAAAAGATGTGTTAGCGTAAAGATACATATTGTACAAAATGTCATGTATACAGTGGTGTTTACATTAGGCTGCATTACCTAATAGTTCTTGTAGATTGGTGCCATTAGCGAACAACAGAGTATATTTATATAGTCTATAAATAGTAAGTCTGTTTTTGAAAAGTAGGGAGTACAAAATATTGATATTCATGTTGAAAATGTACTGAGTACAAGTAAAAAGTTGTCAGAGAATTAAACACTAAGAATACTAGTTACTTGAAAAATGTACTTAAGTATTTGTACACTGTTACTTGTCATCTCCGGTTTTAAGGTCCCTTTTTCCATGCAAGCGCAGTTTTCTAATTTTTATTGACAGCAGATATGCAGTATATGACCGTGAAGGCGCTGTGTGTGCTGTGATCTAAGCCACTGCTCACACAATGGGAGTGAGAGATAATGAAAGGGAGTGGACGCAACATACATGCAATTCCAACATTGCACAAGCTTGCTTTTGTATGACTATATTGAGACACTGTGAGGATTAAACATCACATTTCAAGGAACATTTAAAAATATTGCATCATACGCAAGTATCAACTCTTTTCATTTAGGGTGGATTCCCCTAATGTGGGCCCTTTTTTGCAGCTTCCTAATGAGGGACAGAGCTTAGGTGTCCCACATTAGGCAGTGGACCATTTTAGGGCAATCCACCCTAATTGATTTTGTAAGATGGCATTACTCAACTGGTGTGGTACGGTGGTAGAGGAGCAACCATTTAAGCCCTGGTTCCACTGCACCCATAGGGAGCTGGACTATTCGGGACTATCCGCTTAAATTGTGTCTCCACGACGCTGGCACCATGGAACCGGTAGAATTTTTTGGGCCTCCTCGAGAGGCGTCCCTGTCACTCGCGGCCCGCAGGTTGTAGGACCACTGATCGGTCAGCCACTGTTTCGAATTGATTGGGCGATGCAAATGTTGCAAATGATCAGCGCGAAGCGCCTCACAGTGGCTGGGGGGGAATCCCACGCGCGTGACGTCCTCAGCTCATTCACGGCAGTGGACAGGGATGGTTGTGTGTGTGTGTGTGTGTGTATGCGTGTGTGTGTCTGTGTGTGTCTCAGTAGGAATTTTGGAAGATCGCGTCGTTACAGAATGCATTTCATTGCGGAACACCGTATTGGGCTGTCTTAACTGCTACACCACGCAGCCATCCAGCGGGTGCTTTTTCCACAAATAAAATCGTGTACAAATTGTTTTACAGATGTCAATGAACATAGAAATACTCTCTCTTCGTCTGCTGGTGAATTCGTCTGGCATGCACAATGCACAGACCCCTCGCACGTTAGCCGTTTGTGTGTGTGTCTCCCTATACTCTGCGTCTTTTTCTCTCTCCACCTCTCTCTCGCACGCGAGTGGCGTGTACATTTAAATAGGAATTGGCGCCACCCAGATCGGCGACACCCACGCGGTGGGGGGCGGTGGGGGGGTTTGGCGGTCCAGACTCTTCCGTGGAGATGCGGACATAGTGCCGTGTCCCCTTGTAAGCGAAACATTTCATTTATTAGAGTTCTCCGTGGAGTCACGGCTTTAGTTCTTATATCTGAAAGTGTCATGAACCACACAAAATCACTTTGAGGTCAGGAAACACAACCAGAAGGAATCCGTATAAAAGGTGCACTGGATTATAAGTGTTTTAATGAGAGAATTAAAGACTTTTAAGTGTGCCTTAGAAAATATAGTACCTAAATTCTGTGAACATTAGGCGGTGTATGAAATATTCAGGAAAAAGTGGGGTGACTTTATTTTTTAAGTTATCAAATCAAATCAAACTTTATTTATATAGCATCTTTCATGCAGAGCAATTCAAAGTGCTTCACAGCAACACAACAAAAATACAAGGAACAATGTGACCCACAATGTCCCCAACCTATAAATAAGCAAGCATACGCACATGCATACACAGAGGCACACACACACACAGGCAATGGATTTGTCAATAAGATGATAGACATGGCTTGGCACTGAGGATATACAACAAGAGGAAACACTGGAGTAATAATGACAAAAGTAGAGTTTAAGAATATAAATAAATGAATGGATTAAAATAATAAGCGTCATTTCTCCCATTTTATAGCCAGTTTAGTGAGAAAATCGGATGAGAGGGAGAGATCGGGTGAAGACCTTGCAGAAAGGTCGGCGAGTGGAGGAGAACTTGCGACACTGGCCATACCTGTGAACTAAGTCACAGGCATTATACATGTGTCTGGGTGTGATTGTCTTACCGGCTGTGCCTCAGAGCCAGCACAAAAAAAAGATTTTTCATAGACAATAAAAGGGATTGAACTTTTCCCACAATGTGAAAAATGCACTGATGTATTTAAAACGTGTCTCGGGGGGGGCTGTCTGTCACGGTGCGGCGTTCGATGTCTCACTAGCCGCCTTTATGACGAGTCGTATATAATTATAAATAGCAGCGTGTAAGCTCCGTATAAGCTGTACAAAGCGGCACGCGGGGGGCCGCCCCGCCTGCTGTACATAAATACATATTCATTTCAATATACATACTGAGACCCACAGCATTGCAGACTTTTATTAGTGGTGCCTGACTGAGCTGGAGTGTACTTGTGTGTGCAGCAGAGATGGCAAGTAACAAAGTACAAATACTTTGTTCATGGAGGGAGGATTGCCCTAAGGTGGGCCACTGCCTAATGTGGGACGCCTAAATTCCAGTGGCTCTGGCTGCTCCCTAAACTGATGAATGTCAGTGAAACTATGATAAAAGCAGACTATGGTAATGTGTCTAGCTTTAAGTTCAACTGTTCAACACTACATGTCACTGTTCCACCTTAGGCAACTGACTGTCCCACATTAGGAAGCTGCAAAAAAGGGCCCACATTAGGACAATCCACCGTACTTAAGTTCATTTTTCAAATAACTAGTACTTTTAGAAGTATTGATTTTGATAACTTTACTTGTACATTTTCAACACAAAGATCAATACTTCAAAAACAGACTTCTTACTTTGTATAGACTTCATAGACTTCACACCGATCCACAAGAACTATTAACATTAGGTAATGCAGTATGATGTAAACACCAATGCATACACGTGATATATTGTACAATATGTCAAATAATAATCAAATAATTTCCAACAAATAATTTGCCATAAATTGCATCTGTTCAACTCATAATATAGCCTGGAGGCACCCTGAATGGAATAAATTAAAGGAAACAAAAACACATTAAAGTTTTTGCCGAATTGAAAAATATGTTTAAGTAATCTAAATATAATTTAACACGGGATTACTTTTAAATGATTTGGGGAAAAAAACGAATCCAACAATTTCAACAAAAAGAGCAAAATTGTTTTGTTTTAAAGTTATTTTTCGGCTTAAGTAACACTTACCATTTCATTGACAAGATTAGTTTTGACAGTGGCACAAGAGAGAGATCGGCGAAAGGTTGACGAGGGGAGGAGAACTTGCGGCGCTGCCCGGGCCTGTGGACGTCACAAGGCACCATACTAGGCTGGGTTCGGGTGTCTTCTGCACCACAGAGCCAGCACACTATATTTAAGTGCACTGACCCAAGTGCGGCGCTTGAGGTACAGCAAGTGTGGAAATATGGAAATGCTTGAGTAGTTTATTGGCACTCAGTGGCTTTTTTTTAAATTTTGGGCCGCAAGCGCCATTTTTCATTCTTTATTGAGAGAGATAGTGACAGGATTAAATTGGAAACTGAGATGAAGAGTCGGGGGGATGAGAGCCCACGGCGCTGCTCGATCTGTGGTCTGGGGGATGCGCTCTATAACAACTCTGCCACCACACGCCCGCATAATGTATTTTAATCAGATATGGGCAGAGTAGCCATACAAATTACTTGAGTAAAAGTATTGTTACCTCAGCAAAATATTACTGAAGTAGGAGTAAAAAGTCGTCATCCAAATAGTTACTCAAGTAAAAGTAAAAAAGTAACTTTCAGTTTAAAAAATGAATTCAAAAATGAATGAAAAAAAAATGATCGCCCGAGAGAGAGCCCAAGAGAGAGACAGAGACCGAGTGGGAGAGAGAGAGAGCGAGAGTCACCAAGAGAGAGAGAGCGAGCGAGCGAGAAAGCGCCCAAGAGAGAGATATGACATCAACATATGTACCAACAGTTCCCAACGGGTGTCGCTAAAGGCAGAGTTAATGTACCAAGTACTTTTTACTGACATCTCAGCAAGAAGTAGTTTTTTTCACCTCAAATTTACTTGAGTAAAAGTAGAAAGTAACTCGTGAAAAATGTACTCGAAAAGTAAAAAAGTACACAAAAAAATTGTAACTGAGTAAATGTGATGCGTTACTGCCCATCTTTGATTTTAATGCACTTTTCCTCATCTGCCGTGATGCAGAGAAGCCCTGGCCGTGATTCAGTGGAACATCCGAGCGTTCAACGCAGTGAAGAACTGGCCGTGGATGAAGCTGTTCTTCAAGATCAAGCCCTTGCTGCGGAGCGCGGCCACCGAGAAGGAGATGGCTGCCCTCAGGGAGGAGATGGCTCGCCTGAAGGAGGCTCTGGAGAAATCTGAGGCCAAGCGCAAGGAGGTGGAGGAGCGGCAGGTCAACCTGATCCAAGAGAAGAACGATCTGTGTCTCCAGCTGCAAGCTGTAAATAAACCAGTTATTCTGCACATTTTACACCTTTTTTTTTTTTTGGCGTCATCGCCGTTTGTCATCTTTATTAGACAGGATTAGTTGAAAACTGGGTTGAAGAGATCAGGGGTAGACATCGCGGACAGGCCAACGGATGGAGGAGAAGTGGCGGCACCGTGGACGTTGTGATCGAAAACACAGCGCCGTTACTATGAATGGGGGCACGTTCGGTGCAGCGTCTTTAACCTCTCCGCCAAATGATGTCCCCTTATTTTGCACCTTCATTGTACATATATATTAGTTATTATTTTAGTACATACGGTGTATGCTGTTAGCTCTGGAAATTGGAAATCACATGCTTCCAATCTTCCCTTTAACATCCCCTTCCATTTTAGTATGTTTCTCATTACTAGTCTGCTGACTGCTGTATTACTACCGATCCTACTGACTATGAGCTCATAATTTCCCAATGCAATCAATAAAGTTCTGATTCTGATTTACATTTTCAGTAAAACAAAGGCTGTGTCCAAAATCGTTCCCTATTGCCTACTCCGTACACTCAGCACTCAACAGCAACGGGCAAAATTTCAGACACTAGAGTCGGCGCCGTCAAAATTATTATAATATATATAATTATAAAATATATACAGCGGGTGAAGTGCGCGTCCCCCAGACCATAGGTCTGCCACAGCGAAGGCTCGGTCCCCATCAGCCAGGTAGGTGGGGGCTATACCGTTGAGAGATTTAAAAAGATATAAAATAATTGTAACTAGTCTTTACTACCATGGCCTGGCCCAGAATTAACGTTACACATGTGATTCATTGTGTAACATGCGCACAGGAGCAGGACAACCTGTCCGACGCTGAGGACCGCTGTGACCTCCTCATCAAGACCAAGATCCAGCTGGAGGCCCGTCTCAAGGAGATGATGGAGCGTCTGGAGGACGAGGAGGAGATCAACGCCAGCATGCTCGCCAAGAAACGCAAGCTGGAGGACGAGAGCGGCGAACTAAAGAAGGACATCGACGACCTGGAGATCACCCTGTCCAAGGTGGAGCGCGAGAAGCACGCCACGGAGAACAAGGTGAGGCATCCTCCATAGACGCCTAACATTTCTGCGCTGAATAGGACTTCTGGTGCCAGTCACTTCACTATATTGCAGACGGCCACCTGCTATTGTGTGTGGCGGCTGGTGCCATGGAGGGACGATGGGGGTCTCACTCTGTAACTGCCTGTGCCAATTACTGAAGTATCCTGAATGAACCCAAAAAGTGATGTGTTTTTTTAAGTAATCTTTCCAGAGCAAGTGCCATTTTCTAATTTTATTGACAGCATTCGTGTGAAAAGAGCACGAGAGTATTTATTACACAGTATTTATGTGACCTACAGGGAAATCAATCTCATGGGGCTACGTGTGCTCTGCTCGCAGACACAAGACAATGAATGGGGCTGGCTTAACCCACTTTTATTACCTTCTATTGACAGGGTTCGTTTGAAAGTGGGAGGTTGGGTCTGGACCAAGCACAGACCCAATCGATGTCATTCGCTCGGTCCAATCATAAACCTGTGAAGGCAGAGCTTTGCGCGTGGCGAGGCGCGGGCTGAGTTTGGTACGCTCGATTAAAATTTTTCTAAAAAAGAATGCTCCTCCTACTCCCTGCCACTTATCACGCTACTTGCGGTGTGATTTAATAACTTGGTTTGGATCCTCTCCTTTCCCAACCCCGCTTAATCCAGGGAAGCCCAATTTGTCGTCCTGCATCATAAAGCGTCTCAATATATACGTAAAACCTCCATTCGTTTTCCAGAAAAGGGTCTGTGACCCTGTGGTACCAGCTTGGTGTCTTTTCCAAGGACTTGATCAGTGTCCACTCAATGCCCAGCAGAGCTAGGCTCTACACCTGCAGATGTAACTCCAATCATTGGCACTAAAGACAACAGTTTGTACAACTGAGGCTGCCCAACTCCATGTCTTTCAGGAACAGCAAGAAATCACACAGCTTTCCCCTGTTACCCTGCAAGTCCTAGTTTGAATATAGGACTTGAAGTTCAGACCTCAGTCTCCCTGAATCAAAGTACTGGCCATAACTTTTCAGTACACTCTGAAATGCCTCCTTTGGGAACACTTGTCTCGACTTATCAATTTTAAAGTGTGTGTGTGCGAAGAAGCAAGTCAAAAATAACTAAGTAACTAAGTTACAGTATCTATATTAATTTGATTTTTTTTAATCCATTACTTTAGCCAAAGCAATAATCAGACTAAAGTTACTACTACACAAAAAACATTGGGTACTTTGTTCCATACCACTCCTCATTTTCCTTACATTTATTTTATTTCAATTTGTTTCAATAATTGTTTACAATTTTTGACTCTGCATATGTGACATGAAGTTTAGTTTAAAACCTGCTTTCAATTTCATAAGTAAAAGTAAAACGTGTTTTGGCATTATGCAGCTTGTCCTGACATTTATGAAAATTAACTAAATTTAAAAGGAACGAGTTAAAACTAACAGCAGTGGAAATAAAAGACTAACCACTGGAAACTAACTTGGTTCTGGGGACAAATAGAATAACACTAGCAATTTTAGCAATAGCATGGAATAGGAAAAACGAGAAAGAGCGAAAGAATGAAAGTCCGGCTGAATGCCAGCAACTGTAGACTTGATACACTCTGTGTCCACCCAACACGAAGTCACGCCCTTTCCCAATTTCCCCATGTAAGTTAATGCCAGAAGCTGCTGGACGCCCGCCGTCTGGGTGGGGACAAACCAATCGCTGTGCAATTTCAACGTGTCTCTTTTACATTCAGGGTACCATATCATGCTTTACCATTGAAGCCCCATTGACGTCGTGCAGTCCGGGGGCGTGACAAAGCATAACATTTATGCATTTCACTGTATGCGTTCAGCTGAGCTGGTTACACCCCACTCCTCCAGCACTGACACAGAGCGCTACGGAATTAGAGCAAAGCGGGAATAAAGTTCTGGCTCATGAGGCTAGCTTTCGACTAGGATTCATTTTGGACTGTTCTTTGTTTTTGTTCTTGTAAAGTACTTTGTGTTGCCTGCATAAAATCGGCTATATGAGTAAATACAGTTTCCGTTTGAGCTTCGTCCTATAGGCCATTAGGCTGCTGAACTCACAAAGACGAAAGACTAACTTTGTAGCCCCACCTACTTATTCTTGTTTTTAAATGTATTTTTATGTACCAAGGACAATTTCTATCATTATGTTTGGGAACTATTTGTGTCCTGTCTTTTTATTGCACATCAGGAGTTTCTGAGGAAACAAAATTTAGGTCCTCTTGCGATGTAATGTTGCACAGCGGGGCTGGCAATAAAGTTTGCTTTGACTTTGACTATGAGTAACCTGCTGTGTGTGTGATGGTCAGGTGAAGAACCTGGTGGAGGAGATGGCAGTGCTGGATGAGACCATCGTGAAGCTGACCAAGGAAAGGAAGGCCCTGCAGGAGTCCCAGCAGCAGACCCTGGACGACCTTCAGGCTGAAGAGGACAAGGTCAACTCGCTGACTAAAGCCAAGTCCAAACTGGAGCAGCAGGTGGACGATGTGAGTCTGATTTTACTTCACCCCCAGAGGGGAATTTGTGCCTAATCATAGACACATGGAGCATAAAAGTAGTTAGCTCTGGCTTGGAGCAGCGATCTTAACACGCTGCTCCAGCCTAATACATGTCTTGTTGCTGTGGCTCAGACCACAGCACACACAGCGTCGTGAGATCGCTTCCCCTCACGGTCATATACTCCACGTCCGCTCGTTCCTGCCCTCTCTTCCCCCTTTCACACTAATGCTGTCAATAAAATAAGATAATGGTGCACTTTCAACACTTTCAAGATGGTACAGGCTGCCCATGTGATGTCATAATTCTTACATAAAGCATGGCTCCACAATTTTCTGGGGTCTATTCATCCTTCTATCACATTTCAGGGATATCCCTTCAGCAGTCGGCTCAGACTGCACACTGCTAGTTATATTAAATATGTCCTTCCTGGTAGGCTGTGCAGCTGAACTGAGTAGCAGTGTGCTTCCACCAAAATGACAGCCATTCGAGCATTGATCTATGGTGGCTCAATTTCAATTGACGGGTTACACGCCTCCATGTCCAACATTCTCAATTCTTTGTTAAGGTCCCTCCAAAACCCTATCCCCTAATCCTAACCCTTAACCTAACCCTAACCTAACCTAAACTAACATAACCTTAACAAAATAAGCAAGGATTCAAACTTTACATCAGGGTAAATAATACTCCAAAATTATCCGATCTAACACTATCCTATGAATTGCGGGGGATGATCAGAATGGAGCTATTTCAGAATAGTATGTGCCCCCCTAATTGACAAACCTTTTTGATATTTTTTTCATGTCGTTGTCACTCCTTCCTGCATTCAAAGCCTATTTTTCACGTCAATTGCCATCAGCTTTGACGCCAGCGGCCACATCATTTGACGCTGGACGGCAATTAACTGCGTTATTTGACATCATACGCTTACACCATTGTAGGGACTTCTGTTACAAGCATAAACTAGCATAAGCAGCACAGCGACTCCCCAATTGCTTATCCTGGCGGAATTAATCCGACAATAAAATTCATCCATGGGCTGGCTCTCATATATAGTGCCTGTGACTTAGTTCACGGGCACGGGCAGCATCGCGAGTTCCCCTCCCCTTGCCTACCTTTCTGCAATGTCTTTTCCCGATCTCGCTCATCCCACTTTCATAACTCAATAAGATGTCAATGAAATGGAAAATGCCTCTTAAACATTTTTTTAAATACATTTTAAAGTAGACCCACTAAAATGGCATGTGTTGATGTTCAGTGAAATTTGTGGATGGTCTGCTGTCCTCCACAGTTGGAGAGCTCCTTGGAACAGGAGAAGAAGATCCGCATGGATCTCGAACGTGTCAAACGTAAACTGGAAGGAGACCTCAAGCTTTCCCAGGAGTCCCTCATGGACTTGGAGAACGACAAGGTGCAGTTACAGGAGAAAGTCAAGAAGTAAGGATGAGTTTAATTCCTCTGTTGTCCAACCAAATGATTACGCTGCAAAGATTAGCATGTTTTCGGCTCTATAAGGTGCACCCGGCTGAGGGGCGCAATGTCAATAAATTGCCTGTTTTCACACTGTTTTCATATATAAGGCACTCTTAAGACTTTTAAGTGTGTATTGACGAGTTTATGGTCACATGTTCTTCTGGACGAATGGGATGGCTGCATTCACTGGTAAGTCAGACAAAAATGAGTAAATGGAGCGGCTTGCGCAGATTATTGAATTATGAGTTTGTGGGGCATAGATCCGCGCTAGAACATTTGGGTGTGCACAGCGCATGTCACCGCCATCAATTTTTAAATAATTAATAATTTTTGAACAATGGATGTGTGCTGTCCTATGTTAGTCCACTAATCGCTGACTCATCAATTATAAACCTAGTCAGAAAATAATTGTTGATCACCAAGGAATTTAATCATTGCTATTGTCAGCTATGTGAATCAGCATTGATCTGATATTTCTGATTGTCAGGAATGAATATGAGATGAATGGGATGGGCTCCAGGATAGATGACGAAGTGGCCCTCGGGATTCAGCTGCAGAAGAAGATCAAAGAACAGCAGGTACCTCCATCAGTTCATGAACCTACCCTAGAGCATTATCACACTGAAACTGGGACAAATCCATCCATCCAGAAGTTATGGATCAAACAAAAATATGGGGGGAGATAACTATTCCATCCACCACCTTCCAGGCTCGCGTGGAAGAGCTCGAAGAGGAGCTGGAGACAGAGCGGGCGTGCCGCGCCAAGGTGGAGAAGCAGCGCGGGGACGTGGCCCGCGAGCTGGAGGAGTTGAGCGAGCGGCTGGAAGAAGCTGGCGGAGCAACCTCGGCCCAGCTGGAGGCCAACAGGAAGCGCGAGGCAGACTTCCTGCGGCTGCGGCGCGACCTGGAGGAGGCAGTGCTGCACGGAGAGGCCACGGCCGCCGCGCTGCGCAAGAAGCATGCGGACGGCGTGGCCGAGCTGTCGGAGCAGGTGGAGAGCCTCCAGAGGGTCAAGCAAAAGCTGGAGAAGGAGCGAGCCGAGGCCAAGATGGAGGTGGACGATCTGCACTCCTCCATGGAACATCTGGCCAAGGGCAAGGTGATCATTTGCCAGTATTACTTAATGCTTGCCTGCAACGGCAAGTGCTGGCAGTTGCATTGGTAAAGAAAAAAAGGCCAATGCAATGCAGCAACGCCATATCTCCTTTCAATTATATGTGTTACAAAACCTAACAATGTCATGGAGAAAGAATTAAAAAACCCAATGTTCAGCAATTAATAGTTAAAATTACTGGCGACAAAGGTAATGTACTTCTGTTCATTACTGATATGCCGACAGCATTCTATATTGGGATACAGCTACTGATACTGCGGCCGCCCAATGTACTTGCAAAATGAATTGAATTAATGTATGTCACTCACTTGAATTGATTTGAAAAATGCACGATTTGGTATAAACATCAGTAGCTGAAGAGTTTCCCGTAGCTTGATAAATGTTTTTCATAGCATTTTATGTGGAATTATGTGGATTAAGTCCATATCGTTACGGTTACGGTACGTAACCATGGTTCTCTGAGTGAAGAGACTATCTCTCCACCCAGTTACATATTCCATATGTACGGGAACTGACCCCACTCGGGTCAGGTGACGTGGATAATTTCTTTAAGACACACCACCTGTGGAGGTGGCCTGATGAGGCTATAAAAGGCACCTGGGTGCCCCGCCTCACCGATTAAATTTTGATGCAACGAATCCCCAAGCGGAATTGTGCTGGAGAGATAGTGTCTTCACTCAGAGAACCATGGTGACGTACCGTAACCGTAACGTTCTCTATCGTATCAGAGACTATCTCTCCACCCAGTTACATATTCCATATGTACGGGACCCTTTAAGACACACCGCGATGGGGATCGAGCAGGGTGCAATTCGAATG
>OMKY01248048.1:0-14053 GCA_900302395.1 Bregmaceros cantori | reverse complement strand
TGGCCACAGCTCCACAGCGCTCCTGAACCGAATAACTCTGAGCGATGCCCGCGTCGCGCGTCGAGTGGCAGCGGAGAGCGAGCACCTCAGACCGAGGGGCCGGCACAGACGAACGGCCTTCTCTCTTTAATGGCGGCCAGTAAATCTCCACTAGCCAGCGTTTTATTAGCTAACGGCGGTGGAATAATAAGTACAGAGCGTTTGGGGGCGGCCGTAATAGAATTTGGGAGAACACTTAGCAGTGCGGGGCCCTTTGGTCGCCTGGGTGGGGCCTAGAGCGATGGCCCGGCTGTCATCAGTACGCATTAGGGTCAAGGCAAAGGGTTGTGTGATTAGATAGATGTAGACTAAGTCTACATTAGAAAGGTTGTGGTGGAAGTCTGTTTGTTGGTGTGGATGGATGGTTGCCAAACTATATACTATTTTAATAGTCAATTAGTTGCCGAATTATTCAATTGAAACGATTAGTTAATTAATCGTTTGAAGGGGTCCGCGTTGGCCGAGTGGTTATGGACACCACACCTAACGAGACCCCATTCATGTTAGTGGCGCTGTGTCTACTGCAACGTCCGCAGTGTCGCGAGTTCGACTACGCTCGTCGACTTGTCTGCAATGTCTACCCCTGATCTCTTCAACCCAGTTTCCGACTAATCCTATCCAATAAAGATGGAAAAACGGCGTTGACGCCGGGAAAAAATAACTACAATAACAACAATAACATTTCTCCTCAGAAAAATACCCAAAATATTAATCCATTTCTTTTTCTTTTGTTTTCACAATATTTGTTTGGTTTTAAGATAAAGCATATACATTAAATTATATATAACGCATAAAATCTTTCAAGATTAATTTTTCATTTGTGTGATAACCCTTGCCCAAACTCTTGTCTTGTATACTCTGGGAAGCACCCTGTACAAGGCCACTGTGACATCACAATATGGCTGTTGCATGGTGTTCCCACAGCTTGGAGATTTTACGAGTTTAATCGCGGTCAGACAAACGGGCAGCAAGCGATATTTGCATAACATTGACAGTTTAAAAGTCTTCTATTGTTGATTTATCCATGGTAATATGCTATCAATATCCAGCAGATGGCAGCATAACTATGTTGTTGTATTTGCCCCTATATAATGGATGTGAAGAATGTTTGAATATTTGCCAGTAATATTGTGCATCTCTTGCCTGCGTGTGGTGTGATGGGAGAATTTTGTTGTTCTGTACCGTGCATCGGATCAAAAGTATCTATCCCTCGGTTAGGCGTAGCTGTTAACACACAGACCACAACACACATCGCTGTGAGATCGTTTCCCCTCACGGTGTATACTGCACGTCTGCTTGCCCCCGCTCTCTCATCCCCCAATCACACTTAACCCTGTCAATAAAACGAGAAAATGGTACCTATGCCAAAAAATATAATATATATTGTATTTTCAGAAATGACTTATTAGATTTGTGTGGACCTATGCGGCATAGAGTCACAAAACTGCTGAGAATAACAACGAACGAAGAACAAAGTCCTTGCCGATGACCGATTATTAATCCAGTTGCTGATTAACTCATTCAGTGCCAAAGACAGTTGATTGGCTGCAGTGCCTCTGCAATTCATTGGCTCAGTCCACCTGACAACACCATACTCCACCTCTGGGGTCCAGTGCCTCAATAGCGGTGGCGTATACCGCCATATCGCGCCCCTGACAACACTGCATCAGAATTTACTCAAGGCTGTGTCAGAAATCGGCAGTTTTTAGTGATCCCCACCCATGTTCTGGAAGCTATAATTGAAGAATGGAAACTGATGGAACCAAGCAGATCATTAATCAATGTATAACTAATTGACATGGTGTGCTTCCCCCCACACTCTATCCTTCTTGTTCTTCCTTGCCCACACTCTCACCTTTTTCTCAACTCCCTCTGCCCTCGTCTCCCCCTTTTCTGTTTGTTCATTCTTCTCTCTGATAATCTCACCCGTCTTTTTAAATCTCCCCCTCTTCCCTCTGATTTCCTTCTATCTCCAACTTGTCTGTCCTCCACCACACCAACCTCCGCCCTCGCCCAGGTACCTGACCAAGCGCGAGCAGCAGCTGCTGCAGAGGAGGAATCAAGCCACCGAGCTACTGCAGTGGAAAGAGCGTCTGGACCGCGAGGAGGCCGAGGTGCGGCGCATGGAGAAGGAGGCGCTGGGCCTGTGGGACCACGCCAGCATCGCGGGGCACGCCGCCGGCGACGTATCGCTCTCCCCGGAACGGTTTGAGAAGAGCCAGGATGTGGACGATACGAGAGGTGAGTACTTGGGGAGAGTTCTAGTGGATAATGAGGGATTTCTTTTTGTCTGCGTCGCTTTTCCATCTTTATTAACATGATTGGTCTGGAACTGGGTTGAAGAGATTAGGGGTAGACATCGCAGACTGTGGACACTGTGCTCTAAACCACAGCGTCATTACTATGAATGGGGGCTGTCTTATGTTCAGTGTCTTTAACCACATCGCCAACGACACCAATAATGAAGGATTCTTTTAAAGTGTTTTCATCTTTAATGTAATTCTTCTTGCATCACTCCTTTGTTGCCTTTGCTGTATTCTTTGGGTCATTGTCGTTTGGACGACCCAACCATGGCCCATTTTCAGCCTCCTGCAAAGGGGAGGAGGTTGTCCCTTAGTCCTGCACGATACATGTCTCCATCCATCCTCCTGCTGATGTGGTGAAGCAGCCCTGTGCCCTTGGCAGAGAAAGACCACCAAAACATAATGCTACCACCTCCATGCTTGATGATGGGTACAGTGTTTTGGGGGTCATAGGCAGTAGTATTCTTCTTCATCCGCGCATGATGGCTTGAGTTTAGGCCTTATTGTAGCCACGTAAGCTTCTCCCAATTACTTTGTGCATCTGAGATGATCATCGGCATACTTTAGGCGGGCCTCTAGATGTGCCTTCTTAAGCAGGGCTAGCTGTCGTCCACTATATGATTTTAATCCATTGCAGCACCGAATATTACCAATTGGTTACCTGACAATATGTGGTCCACCCCACGAGGTGAGATCATCCATTGAGCATCAGGCCGAGGTCTTAATGGTCATGTTATAATTTTTACATTTTCTCAGAATTGCACCAATGGTTGTTCCTTTAACACCCAGCATCTTGCTAATGTTTCTACAGCTTCTTCCAGATTTGTACAGGTTAACAATCTGTCTGTCTGAGGTCTTGAGAGAGCTCTTTAGTCTTTCTGATGTTCGCAAATTTGGAATCTGTCTGATTGATTGAACTCCTAATGCAAACTAGGGAATCAAATACTTATTTCGCTCAATGAAAGACAAATTAATTTAAATATATTTTTTAGATTTATTCATTTATTTATTTGGATGTGTTTGTGATATTCTGTCTCTCCACGTTAGAATACATCTACCATTAAAAGTATGGAATGATCATGTCTTTATTAGTGGGCAGACCAAGAAAATCAGCAAGCGATCAAATACATTTTACTATCACTGTAGAGAGAGAGAGAGAGAGAACTATAAAAAAACTGTATAGGGTACACCCCTACAAAATGGCAGGTGCCCAGATAGTGCACTATATAGGGTACACTATATAGGCGATTTGAGGCATGGCGACTGATCCTGTGCTCGTCTCCAGGGAGTGCTCCCGAGGTGGACGACGGCAGCAGTCTGAGCGTGGCCAGTGCGGCCTCTGAGGTCCAGCGTGTCCACCCCACCACCCCCCAAGCCTCCACCGTCCCCGACGCCTCCATAGACTCCCTGAAGAGCCACGCCCACTACTCCACCGACTTCAGCTCCACCTCGCTGACTCCCAGCAAACCAGTAAGAAAGGATGTCAATAAACTGAGGATGTTCCACCGGCTGGCAATATAACAAGACCTCGTTTTTCTCCTTATTTCCTCATTTGGATGTTTCAAATGACACTCCCAGGTTTATTTGGTTACCAAGATATTTTTTCTGGCGTTTTTTTATTTTTTTTTTATTGGAGAGGATTCGTCGGAAACTGGGTTGAAGAGATCAGGGGATCGCACACAAGCTGACGAGGGGAGGAGAACTTGCAGCACTACGGACTCTGTGATCGAAGCCGCAGCGTCATTACTATGACGGCGTCTTTAACCACTCCACCAAACGATGCCACCCCTCCACTCCCATATTGATTTGAATATTTTTCTGACGCATTTTTAGGATATACCCTATTTTCGGCACTCTTAAGGCACACAAGTATCCAATTTTATCAAAACGCATCAGTGTGCCTTATCTGTGGATTAATTCTGGTTGTGTTTAATGACCTCAAAGACATTCTGTGTGGTTCATGACGCTTTATCAAATACAAGCACTTGGTACTTGTGTATGATCCAATAGTGCTTAAATGTGATAGTTAATCCTTCCTTAAATGTGCTGTAAAATCCTCACACCAGAAAGTCTCTACGCCCTACGGTGTCTACAGTGATCTCCCTCCAGCGTCCAGTATTGTCAGGACAAGCACAGTGCAAGTTGCGACCTTAGAATTACTGTCCTTAACTGGGAAATCAAGGTTGAAAGGTAGTTAGGTAAATAGCTGCTACATTCCTTAAATCTAAATCAAAAAACGAAATCACTTTTGTGAAGCGCCTTGAGGCAGCTTGGGCTGTGTTTGGCGCTATATAAAAGCCTGTTGGATTAACTGCTGGAGAGAGATTGTATAATCCACTGTCTCGACTGCGGCCGAATAAAGACCTTGCAAAAAGGTCGGTAAGTGGGGAGAACTCCCAAGGTCAGCCAAGTCACAGGCACCATATGTGTGGGTGCCTTACCGACTACGCTATTACGTTTTGAGTCATTTTGGATGAATCGTTGGGGGGGGTGGGGGAACACTCCTGGACATTTTAATTGAGTTTTTTTGGGCGGCAAATACCCACGTCTGGTAATTTCATGAAAATGAAAATCCGTTGATAATTTTGTTCAGAGACAAACAAGGCAATAAATATGTGACCGAAACCAGGGCTTGAAAACGAAATTATTTTTAAAACGTTCCGTTCCGAACGGTTCAGGTAGGTCTATATTTAACGTTTTCGTTCTCGTAACTGTTCCACCACCAAAATATTGGTCCTGAACCGGTTCGGAACACAAACTTTTCGTTCGTTCTTAAAGTTCCTTATATTGTGCAATGTTAAATTTAGATATAGTTTTTATACAAAATATATTTGGTGGACTTTCAAACTCCGAAGTAGCTGTATGAACGCCATTACATCCTCGTCTGTCCACATGTTGGCACCCCAGATACATGGGGTTTGATGACTGACCGTGAAAGTGGAAGGAAATGGTCTCCCAGACATAGGATATGCTAAAATATAGAGAGAACGGAAAAAAAAAGTTTTTAACCGGTTTTGTGGATTTCATAATGTTCCGTTTCTGTTCCGGAACAGTTGAAGAAATCTTTCCGTTTCCGCTCCTTGTAAAATTCCGTAAAATTCCGCTCGTTTTCGGTTTCCGTTCCTTGAACTGGTTTGGAGCCCTGCCGAAAACATAACTGCAGTAGCTCATTCTGTTAAGTGCACTACAACGCAGAGAAACGTGAGCTCGCTCACCGACAGCTTTTCCACATGTCTCCTCCTGCTTGTTCTCTAGCTAACAGATGAATTGTCCAGACTAGACCCATCGTTTGGTCTGGATTACACAGGTTAAATCAAATGTGGACGATGGGGCTGCAACTAACCATTATTCCAATAGTCGATTAGTTGCCCATTATTGAAGCGATTAATCGACGAATCGGTTGATACTTTGAAAAAATAAAAAACCCAAACATTCACTTGTCAAATTCAAATACAGTCAATTTTGCTACATGTTAGCCAAATATATACAAAAATCTAGTCACTTACTCACCCACAAACTCATCACAATTAATGTATGCACTAATATTCTAATAGTTATTTTTTATCCATAATGTTGAATAATTATTAATCATATTTTGAATTTTCCGAAATTATTAAGTAATATCAAATTTCTGTTGACCAATAGGTGGTGGTGTCAGTAAAAAACTGCTGACAATAACAATGATCAAATTTCTTGGTGATTATCGATTATTGCATTAGTTGTCGATTAATGTTATAATCGATTAATCGACTACTTTGTCAGGCTACTTAAACCAGAACCACCGGACTGCCTCCACCGCGAGCGAAGGCGTTGGCTCGTCGCCCCTTTCCAGCTGATCCTGAATAAACCCGAAAATGGTCAGAAAAAAAACATTTAAAAAAGTCGTTTGATTCAAGGTTTTCATTTTTATTTTGTATATAATCCAAAATGAACCCCTCCCTAACTCTGGTTGCATCGCGGCAGCAAGTCGACAGAGTGCCTTTTCTAGTTGAGCTAAGTGGTCTGCCTGCCTCCTAGAGGTCAAAGAAGGCCATGACACCCTCCTCCTCCTCTCCCACACTCCCCCTAGTGTCTCCTCCATCGTAACAGCACATGGAGACACAACTACTTCCTCATATCAATGCATATCCTGAGCTGTGTCTGCGCCGTCTCTCTTCCCCTCCATCTCTCTTCCGTCCTCCATCTCTGCCTCTCTTCCCCTCGTCCTCCACCTACATCGCTCCATCTCTCTCTCCTCCATCTCATCTTTCTCTCCACCATCTCTCTCCGTCTCTTCCCCTCCTCCTCTCTCTCTTCCATCTCTCTCCGTCTCTCATCCCCTCCACCTCCATCTCTTCTCTCCTCCTCCATCTCTTCCCCTCCTCCTCTCTCCCATCTCTCTCTCTGTCTCTCATCGCCTCCACCTCAATCTCTTCTCTCTCCCTCCTCCATCTCTCTCCCTCCTCCTTCATCTCTCTCCGTCTCTTTCCCCTCCTCCTCCATCTCTCTCTCCCCGTGTCTCCTGTAGTCTCCTCCTGCCAAAGGCAGCCTCAGCACCAGCACCGCCAGCAGCACCAACACCGCCAGGATGCTTGTGCACTCTCCAGCCAGCCCCGGGAGCCCCGTGAGCCCCACAGCCACTGGTGAGTCACGCTGTCGGGACAAGGCCTGGACTGATGGGGCCGACCAATGTGAGCTTTGGAGGCCGATATTAAGTTATCCCGATAACAATATATCTGCTGATTATTAAAAAAAAGTAAACCCCTCTTTTCCATCTTTATTGACTGGATTAGTCAGAAACTCTGTTAAAATGATCGGGGGTAGACCTCTCAGAAAAGCTTGCGATACATACAGGCGTTCCCATAAGTGGTACGCATGTGGGACAAAAACCATCAATGATGGGGCTTTTGCGTACTGGAGACTGAACTTATCGTCTCTTGGCATTTTGACGCCTGCCAGTGCATACACACACATTGAGCCTTCAGGTTAAAAAAAGCGCCTCTTTTTAGTTAATGAATGCAAATGTTGCGTTTATTGAGGAAAAACAATTCTTGACATAGCGTCACCCAGGGGAGCCCTAGCTACACATAACTTATGCAGCAGTTCACAAGAATGGGTTAATGCAACATGCTATGACTGTTGTCGTACAGAAAATGTACTGAATTTCTATAAAGCCCTTGGAGACGGACCTATAGACAGACACGGTGCCCACACGCGTTTTTACGGATTGCAAACCAAAATCCATAACCGCGCCCCCGAAGCGACCGCACTTGGCTATGACGTGTCATACACGTCACACGCCCCCCGCTCATTGACGCGTCATGCCCTGCCCATCGCCAAAGAACGTGGAGTCAGCAGCGACGTATGGCTGTCTGCTACCGTTCTGAGCATCGGCCAGCATAGCTCAATAGAAAAACACTCGTCCTTCATGCTAGCGTCCTGGGTTCGATTCCTAGGTTTAGGTTTAGGCTTACGGTTAGGCTTAGGATAGGGGTTAGGGTTAAGGTTAGGATAGGAGATTACATGTTATAACGCAAGTTCGGAGCAGGGCTTGAAAACAAAATTATTTTTAAAACGTTCCATTCCGAACGGTTCAGGCAGGTCTATATTTAACGTTTTCGTTCTCAGAACCGTTCCGCCACCAAAATATTGGTCCTGAACCGGTTCGGAACACAAATATTTTGTTCGTTCTTAAAGTTCCTTATATTGAGGAAAGTTAAGTTTAGATATAGTTTTTATACAAAAAAATATTTGGTGGACTTTCAAACTTCAGTGCAACTGTATTAATGTGAAAACCGGGTTTAAAACGCCATTACATTCACTTCCTCGTCTGTCCACAAGATGGAGCCCCAGACGCATGGGGCTTGATGACTGATAGTAAAAGTGGACGGAAATAGTCTCCCAGACATTGGATATGCTAAAATATATAGAGAACGAAAAAAAAATGTTTTTAACCGGTTTTGTGGATTTCATAATGTTCCGTTTCTGTTCCGGAACAGTTGAAGAAATATTTTTTCGTTTCCGTTTCTGCTCCTCGTAAAATTCAGCAAAATTCTGTTTGTTTCCGGTTCCGTTTTCGTTCCTTGAACCGGTTCAGATATGAAGAATTGCTGCGGTTGCATCACCACTGCGTCATATGTGGAAGTGCGATTTGCCCGGGGCGTGGTTATGGATTTTGGTTTGCAATCCGTAAACACAAAAGACTGATTGATACAAATCTTAATAATGCAGCTTGGTTTGTGGGCACCGATGGTGTACAGCCCAGGCATAGTGTGCTGCTGCCAGGAACACTTTACATTTGTAACCTGCTTAGTAAGAGTGGAGGTAGCTGCGAGCCAGTTAGCTGTGAGACAGCTGCTAGTCCAGAGTGCTTTCTCACTATTGATGGCTGAGGTCGCCCTCATTGTTCCTTGCGGTCACATATTTTATTTGTCTGAGTGTCTGTTAGTCATCTTTTTGTTGCTTGATTCCCGATAGAGTGCAGTCAAAGTATCCCACAATGCACCGCAAAATGTAGTGAGCATAGTGCTGCCCAGTAGCTCAGTCGGTTAGGCAGTGCACTGGAAAGCACGCATATGCCTTAATGGCGCGGTGAGTCGGTGGTTCGAATCCCACCATCGACGTATTTCCTGCATGTCTACCCCCCATCTTCACCTGTTTCCACTAAACCTAATAAATAAAGCTTGGAAAAAACAGCCTGAATGGCCTGGAAAAAACATTTAAAAAATGTAGTGAGCATCAATGTTCCCTAGAACAAGCAATATAACCCATAATGCATTGCGAGATGCATTAAAAATGACCTAAATCCTGCCAACAAGGCTTGGCAGGATTTAAGACCGACTGACCACGGCAAATAGTTATAAATGTAAGTACTTCTGGATTTTATGTTATAATGATTTCGATGGCGCCGACTCTGCCGTCGGTCGTTGCTGTTGAGTGGACTATAAGTGAGTGCACTATATTCAAGGATTCAAGGAGTTTAATTCAGTCCAATACGGCATATATTGGAATGAAATGATGTTCCCGCTCTTCCACGGTTACGTTATAAAAACAGACAATACAATAACAGAAAAGTACCAATAGTCCCACAGATAAGTTAGTAAAATGCAATTAAAAAAGCAGTATGCTGTGCCTGTCGGGGCCTGGGGGTGTTACAAAGTTATGCGTTTGCTCCATACAGCGCACACTAATCTGAGAATTAGCTTTGGAATTTTCACTAAGTTGGATTTAAAATGGTTTGTTTTGTTGTTTTTCTAAACCGTAAGCTGTCGACGAACAAGCTGGCATTGTTGTTAACACATCCCTCCTCTCCCAGACGGCACGGTGGTAGTCCAGGGCGACATCGAAAGCCGCATCCGCACGCTGAAGGAGGAACTGCAGAAACGCAAGTCGATGGCCGACCAGCTGAAGCAGGAGCAGCGTAAGAGGCGCGCCGAGCGGCTAAGGGCCCAGGAAGCCAGCCTCCGCCAGCAGCTGGAGGTGAGTGTCTGTGGTCACTGAGCGACGTGGATCTTATCGAGAGCGAGTGGGTCTTTGCCATTAGTGCACTTACTGATGTTATTAACCCTGGGGAGTCTGGAGAGAAGTCTGGCTGTTTTTATTTTTCATAAAGGTGTGGTTATTTGGGGTCCGCGTTGGCCGAGTGGTTATGGACACCACACCTAACGCGATTCGTGTTAGTGGCACTGCGTCTACCACAGCGTCCACAGTGTCGCGAGTTCGACTACGCTCGTCGATTTGTCTGCATTGTCTAACCCCGATCTCTTCAACCCAGTTTGCGACTAATCCTATCCAATAAAGATGGAAAAACGGCGCTGACGCCGGAAAAAGTAACTTATAAAAAAATGTGGTTATTTCCCACATTGGTTGTTGCAGAAAGCCACCTTTTGAGATTGCAGCCTACAGAATAGGAAGTGGGTCACGGTAGGCCGGAGACCAGTTAAACAGCCGTTTATTTACAATAAACACAAGTATTGGCTGGGTTCTTTGTCTGCCCGTATGTCTGATCCCCTGGCTCCGTTGGGAGGCGCCGTCGTTTTATAGGGGTCTGATAAAGCTAGTGTCCATGGTGCTACATACTGGTATGACTCATATTTATATGACGGTCACGTCTGCAAATATTAATTTTATAACCACATTTAATGCAGAGTTAATAGAATTTCCACGATTATAAAAAATGAAAAGCAATGGTTAATAATGAATAATTTAGCTTTCTAGTTTCTTTCTAGTTTATACCTAGATGCATTTGTAGGCCCACGTAGGCTCTGTTCATATTATTGCATTTATGCTATAATAATTGTATTTCAGTTTTATTTTTGTTTGTTCCTTACAGTGTACTTTATTATTTTTATGATCAAATCTTTTATTTTCAACATTCTTAGTTTAATTTAATTCCATGACTTTTAAATTACACAATTATGAAAGTGTTGATCTACAGAAATCATGGCTCTACATGGTGGCAAAGAATACACATGATTGATTTTTTTTTTTTGCCTCTCGCCCTGCAGTCTTACGATGAATTCATCCAGAGGACCAAGGCAGAACTGAACGAAGAACAAGACCACTCTACCCCCGACAGCCAAACGGAGCCTCCACACAGGTACGTCACATCCGCCGGTATCGTTATTGACTAGTAACTAGATTGTAAGTCACTTTTACAAACCCAAACACCAACCATGACATTCAAAACAGTACAGAATTGAAACCACTCTACTATTTTGAAATATTGCATGAACAGAATTTTGTTTGGTTATAACATGCTGTCTATTTTTTCCACGCAGCTCCGACACCACCAAGAGTGTCTCAAGAGTTACAGGAAAAAGCCATTCCAATATTGCAATAAAAGGTGAGCTTGAATAATTGCACTCATCCGTTGAGCTCTGCATCCCCAAAGCTGGATATACAAGCTGGAAATGTAATAATCTGTTCCTCTCGGCAGGTGCGCAAACCATCAAAGAAACCTCTGCAGAATACACATCTGTTGTCAGTCATACACTGACTGTCTCGATGCAGCCGTCCCCAGAAGACCAACCCCTGAACGGTGACCTACAAGATGTTTCAAGCGCTGTTTCAAACCATAGGTCTGACATCGTCAAAGATCTGGTTGGGGATCCAACCTTCCAATCCGAGAATTCCTCAGAGTGCCTACTTCAACTAGACAAGGACAGACCCACTTCCCAACAGTCCTCATCTGCACCTCAAGAAGTTCCGTCAGAGGATGGAGAGCACACATCTTCTCTTCCGGCAAGCCCCCGGGCCGATGAAGACGCTTCCACACCAGATTCGTCCTTGGAACCAAAAGCCACCATGTTGTTGCGCAGAGACGCTGGTTCGCCTCTTAGCGATAACTCGCTTGCACCGATGAAGGACACAAGCCTCTCGAGAGAAGACTCCCCACATTCTCCACATCTGTCCAACAATGTCTACCATGATGACTTTGAGTCGTTCGCAGAGTCATCGCCCAGGGAGATACGGCCAGACTCGCAGCCAAGCTCCCGGCAGGATTTGGACAGCAAAGATCAGGAGATAGAAGATCTTGCAGAGGAACTACATGAACATTCCGATGCGTACACCAACAGTGGCCACTCTGAGCCAATGCTTGATCTCCGAAGCAAGACATCACATGGCAGCGACGATGACCACTCTTCTCCTCCCTCGTCCTGGTCTCTGGGGCGTTCGTGTCAAGTTGAGGATGAGATGCCTAACTTCCAGCTGGGAGACCGGGTGTTAGTCAGCGACGTTCAACCAGGAACATTGAGGTTCAAGGGTCAGACAAAGTTTGCCAATGGCTTTTGGGCCGGAGTGGAGTTGGACGAGTCTGAAGGCAGTAACAACGGCACATACGATGGGGTGGTGTACTTTTCCTGCAAGGAGCGCCATGGGATCTTTGCACCATCTGACAAGATTGCCCATCTGTCGGGCAAGTTTGTTCCCCTCGGAGACGCCAAAGAGGACGAAGACTCCTTTTTCGATGACGTGGCTGATGGGAGCCGGCACATTGACGATGAGAAAGACGCACAGCCAGCAAGGCAGCACAAGCAACCAGAAGCCCTAGGGGTCAAAGACGAACCGTCAAAACTGGGTAAGAACAATCAGGCGCTCGGTGAGGAAATCCATGCAGTGTCCAACGGTCACACTGAAGGTGTCCTGTTGGAACTGGAAGATAGCCTGTCGGCCGTGCGGATAGACGACCAAGCCGAGAGCACAGGCAAATGCAAAGATGCCGTCGGTACCATTGTCGACACGCTTTTCAGCGACGTGGTTCAGGACGCCGTCATTCAGATGACCCAGCTGAGAGCGTTGAAGGAGAAGAAGATCTCTGAAGAGAATGAGGAAAGCGAACACCCGCTTACGGAGGAGGAGAAGAACATCCCTTTGGTCGATCAGAAAGATGGACTTCCGTTCTTCCTGGACTTGGACAAGGAGGAGCCGTCCTCACCAGAGCTGTGCCACCGCCCGGTGAGTCCCACTGTTCATCACTAAACACTTTTAATTTGGTCAACGTTAAGAACGTCAAAACTTGGTGAATGCATTATTTGATTAATCATTAACTTTTTTTAGACTTTCTTGATGCTGCTAGATAATTCCTGTACCACTTTACAATGTTCCTCTTTCTATATTCCATTAATGTATTATTCATGAAATCTGAGGTTGAGGGAGGAGGTATGAGAAATAAACCATAAATGCAATATGTGTTTTGTTTAATATGAACATAATCAAAACCATCTCTATAGATGGACAGATGTACGTTTTGTATGTAATAATAATAATTGTAATAATAATAATAATAATGTTAATGATGATTATGTTGTTAATAATAATTTTACACATTTTGGCCAATACGTGGTGTCATGTGCCCATGAAGCTTCGGGTTATGAATCTTTTTCTGAACCGATTGGCTGGAAGGCTTCAAATCTTCATGAAGCTTCATTTGACCATCACCACGTCAGATCTATCCAATCTTCTTCTTCTTCTTGTCGTTTAACGGCGATCGACACTTGACTAAGCAGGTCATTCACGCCGGTTTTACAGAGCAATCTGCTTTCACAGCCTACTGTGTTCGTTCTTCTTCTTCTTGTTGTTTAACGGCGGTCGTCGACACTTGTCTAAGCAGGTCTTCTTCTTCTTCTTCTTGTCGTTTAACGGCGATCGACACTTGACTAAACAGGTCATTCACGCCGGTTTTACAAAAATTACAGAGCAAGGTCATTCACGCCGGCTGCTAAGCAGCACAACTCTTTATATTCTGTCACAATCACCAGCATTAAGCAGAGGCACATCAACACAGGAGTGGTACACAGCCTACAAATCATTCTTCCTATGAGATCTGAAAGAACTCCTCTTATTATCTGGCTATATGAGGTCATATTCACCTATCTCTGTAGAGCACCACTACAGAAACATCAATCAATATTTCATCAGTCTTAACTCATCAGGCACCCAGAGCAGAGACCTCACAGCCTCAAAAGCCGCACACCCTGAACCAAAATCAAAAGAATGATCAAATGGGTAACATATGTAAAAAAAAAAAAAAAACACAACGCATTAATATAAAACACACAATGCATTAATATAATAAGCTATCATGGTGAGTTTCCGATCAGTAACGTCAACCTGTGTCCCTTAATGTAGACTACAGGAGACACCAGATCAGAACCACACCGTCAACACAATAAATTCGTGTTCGTTTGTCGGTAATAGTGTCCCACAAACACAAAATGTGCACGTACATA
>OMKY01248047.1:8136-18641 GCA_900302395.1 Bregmaceros cantori | reverse complement strand
ACGTTTTTCGTCGCTGGTTTTACCAGACGATCAAGGAAGCAAACTCACGGCGCTGCGTGAGCTGCGGCCCTCTATCCCCTACTCCCTACCCCCCATATAGTGCACTCACTTATAGTGCACTCAACAGCAACGGCCGAGATTTCGGACACTAGAGTTGGCATCGTCAAAATTATTATAAAATATAAATTATAAAAATTATAATTATAAAATTCAACAATCATCAGAAAAAGTCAAAAGTACTTACATTCATAACTATTTGCTGCAGTTGGTCGCAATTTATTCCGCCGTGCCATTTTTTTGGAAGTTTAGGTGATTCTTAAAACGTCTCGCAATGCATTATGGGTTATATTGCTCTGTCTAGGGTACATCCGATGCTCACTACTTTTTGCGGTGCATTGTGGGATACTTTCAGTGCACTATTTAGGGTACGTGGAGAATTCGGACACCCCTACAAAATGGTGTGCGCCCCATATAGTGCACTATATGGATAGGGAGCGATTTCGGACACAGCCATTGTCTTTAACCACATGACCATTCAACGACCCTTGGCGCAGCATCTTTAACAGCTACACCACGGGGCCAGCCCATCATATGCAAGTTTAAACATTCCGGACATGACGATGAAAGCCGGCACCAGCGTGTGACATTCACCACAATGTAACAGTCTACTTATATTCATTCCTTCCTTCTCTCTGCAAAAACACACTAGGACTGTACGATTTTGCTTAAAAACAGAATCCAGTGCTGCCCAGTGGCTCAGTCGGTTGGGCGGAGCGCTGGAAGGCACGCATGTGCCTCAATGGTGCGGTGAGTCGGTGGTTCGAATCTCGTCACCGACGTATTTCCTGCATGTCTGTCCCCCATCTTCACCTGTTTCCGCTAACCCTAATAAATAAAGCTTGGGAGAAACAGCCTGAATAGGCTGAAAAAAACATTAAAAAAAAAAAAAACAGAATCCAAATTTCTAGTATCTTTCTCTGAATTCTTTTATTTTTTTTAAAGTTATAAATAACGACGTAAGCGCTGTTTTTTCCATTTTTATTGACAGGATTAGTCGGAAACAGGGTTGAAGAGATCAGGGGTAGACATCGCAGGAAAGCCGGCAAGGGGAGTAAAACTTGTGGCACTTTAGGCGCAGTGTTTATAACCACTTTGCCATCGACGATCTTCTCAATTCTAATTTCTGAAGAAGAAGAAAAAAAACCCACATCAAAATAGAACAGAGACGAATTCCAAACGAATCACTTCCAAATGTAATCTGGTATGTGAGTTGTTATCTTACTGATATTTGGTTGACACAAAATGAAGTGCATCAACCTTTAGTTTCCTCTATCTTTAACCCCGTTTGGGACTGTGACGGTACGCTTTTAGGGCTACAATGATTAGTCGACTAATATATCTCCCTCAATGACATAAGTACGCTTCCCCGCCCTCTCATCCCCCTTCACCCTAGCCCTGTCAACGGAATGGAAAAAACAGAGCTTGCGCCAAAACATAACAACAACAAAAATATAGATTTTTGCATCTCACATTTACGCTCATCTCATCATGTACTGCACACTCCGTAGCATGTAACATTTTTTGAAAAACAATAACAAACTCGGTAACCACTGGAGCATGCATGTCCCTGCTAGAAATCAATAAATCAATCTATTCTACAGCAATGCACATACACTTCTACCCACAGCTCCAGCTCACAAACGCTTTCCGCCCCGCAAACCAAGACAACATTTTTTTTATTTTTTTTTTCCAATGGTGGGCAGTCACTTTGCTGTGTTCTGACTTATTTTTCGACTTGTCTATTCAGTGGGAGCACACGTCTACTGCGTTATTTAAACAGGATGGTGGTAAACTCGTGCTGTGCTATTCCACACCCAAATGTCCAACTGCCAATCTGAGCTCCACAAACTCATGATTAAATATTCTGTGCAACACGTTGAAATCGTATTTCGTCTGTTTTTCTGTATGTCTGTATTTCATTAATGCAAAATGCGAGGAGTGGGGTGGATAATGCATAATTGGTCACAAAGCAAGCTGTAGAAAGAGTATTGTGAAACGGCGTGTGTTTTGTGTGACAAATTCAGCCACTTCGGTCCACTACAATGACTTGCAGAGGCTGCGATACAGACAACAGAAGTGCCTATCAGTGGGCGGAGCAAAATGGCAGCATTCCATTTTTATATTATTTAATGGATTGCCAGTCAAAATCACATTTTGTTTGAAGAAGAAAACTAAGCCTATGCAGTCATCCCGACCACTTGTATCCTCGAACGCAAAGCTAATCCACACGGTCAGAAGTTATGGGCCAAATAACAATTTGTCCATCTTGAAAATGTAATCAGTTCATGAACCTACCCTAGAGCATTGAGACACTGAATCTGGGGCAAAATCCATCAATCTGCTCAAAATGTATAGCATTAACACGTGGGATGTTGTCACGGCGGCGAACGCGAAACCATCACATCCCCGACGCTCTGTGTTACAGGGATAAATGGGAACCATGATAATGATAAAAATATTGTTTGTTTTACAAGAAGCAAGCAATTGTCGCGCAGTCTAACCTACAGCTGACCTGACGCATTCAAGGTAACAAGGCGCTTAGAGAGTCGACCACTAGATTTCCAGACCGGGCGGGCGCTCGCCGGCGTGCACCGCCGACAACACGCAACACACACACACACACACTCTCACAGGCACGCATGATATGTTGATTCATGGCGGCGGTGTTAAAACAAGGGAGCCGTTCTCCGCCAGCCACCCAGAACAGGCCCGGCCATCTTTCTACTTCACCTCCCCGCGTCTTTGTGCGCCGTGATTTAGTGCGCCTTTAAGAGCAGCGCTTGTTCGGTGCCTTAGACCCGTGCACAATGGCTCAATGTATCTGGGAAAATACAGCAGCCTTATCAGACATGTAGGCGGCGTGTCTGTTTGTGTGGGGTAATACGCTAGCGTTACTCCGTGTCACAAAAGCGTGAAGGATCGTGCGCACGCCTGCGTGCGTGCCCAAGACCGCGAACATGAGCACACATACATTTTTTCCCCCCCACAATTATGGCTCTGCCTCTAGTGTTCATATATTTTATTGTTGGCATCTGAGATGCCAAAAGTAGCCAGATTTCTTACTTGAGTTAGAGTTAAAATACATAGAGTTTTAGAGATCTGATTTTGATTATCGCCACTGTTGGTTTCAGTGTCATCAGTCTGTGGAGTTCGTCTATTTTTAAGTGATTTACAAGTTTGTGATTTGTCATCCGTCGTATGATGTGGTTTTGGAAAATTACAATTGAGTCGCTTGCTTCTGATTTCCAATTTACACTTTCAAGGCTATAGAAGACTACCGGCTGTGTGTAAGTATTGTAGATTTAAGGCCGTATAAGATTGATGGAAGTATGTAAGTATTGTAGCTTTAAGGTCATGTAAGACTGTTGGCAGTGTGCAAGTATTGTAGATTTAAGCTAGTATACATCTACCAGCAATATAAGCATTGTAGATATAAGACTGCTGGCAGTATAAGTATTGTAGATATAAGACTGCTGGCAGTAAATATTGTAGATTTAAGGCCATATAAGACTGTTGGCAGTATGTAAGTATTGTAGACTTAAGGCCATATAAGACTGCAGAACGTAGAAGTATTGTAGATTTTGTTCTTGATGTGTAGCATAACTGAAAGAAACCACTACACTGGGCTGCATTTGGGAAGAAAGCTAAGAATACAACGCAGACAATGTTTAGTCTTCAGAATTCTGGCATGCTGAGCAAAGACTGTAATTGTTAAAGTCCTTCAGCCAAGTCTGAGTTTCTGATTGCGGCACCAGCAGATGCTACAGATATGAGGACTGTGGGAGCACAGACTGCCTTCAAGCTTGTACTGGATGAATGATGGATCGTTGTAGTCTTGTTCAATTACATCAAATGCTCAGTGATGGTGGAAATGGATGCAAAATAGAAGAAAGTAAAAGGAGCTTAAACAGAATGGCTCTGAAAAGGAGCGGAGTGAAGCCGGTTGGATCGAGCGAAACGCGGACGACAATCTGGTTTGTCAGGCTGGTTAATCCAGACCCACCGGACCGTACCGCCAAAAGCGATGCATGGACCATTCGCTGGTTCTGGCTTGCCGGGCTAAAGCCAATCTAGGTCACAGTTGTTCAGCATCTGAAAATGAATGAATCTGAAAAGGCATGGAGGGTTGGGTGGGTTTGCTCCAATTCGCGAACTTCAGCACTTTGTTGGTGCAGAATTCGAAGTGCACGACGGTGGACACTTCATGCACTCCTTGGACGCCATTTTGACTCCATAGCAGAAGGGGCAGGGTCACAGCAGGCACTCTAGTGACGGCTTCAACGCCGCATAATTGAGAGTTTTCATTTCATTTGCACGTCCGTTATTTCCGTTTAGTTCACCACGGAGGGACAGAATTTCTCTGCTGGAAATTCACACTCTTTTCATGAAGTCATCATCATCAGTACTGAAGTCTGGCTGACCGTTGGGGCGCCACTGAAGACTTTGCAACCAGCTCTCTCCATCTCTCACTGTCTTCAGCCATTCGCATGGCCTCGCTCAGCCTGCACCTTGTCCACTCTTGGATGTTATTTTCCTATCATGAAGTGAAGTATAAATCATGAAGTATAAAGTGCTTTAAAATAAATACTGTCAGAGACAAAAACAACCTCATGTATATTTGTAATTGTATCTGTGTATGTGTAAGAGGGCCACACAGAGGGAAGAGTCAAGAGTTTGGAATATATTTTTAGTAGTATTATTATTATTTCTTAAATCAATTTACATTCTTTTGAATCGCATTATCTTTTGAGCATTTTTTTGAACAAAGCCCAAGAGGCTGTACGGTGGTGGTGATGGTGGTGGGTGTGTGGTCTTCTTGCGGTGGTCTGTGCGGTGGTGGGGGTGTGTGGACTACATGCTGACAAATGATGGCGTCAGCGTGCAGAGCCGGGATAAGGCGGAGCGGCGGCCCCAGCGGCCCAGTAAATTAGCAGGCAGAGTGAGCCTGGTGAGCGGCCCAGCGGCCGCCCTAAATAGAACTCATCTGAAATGGACTGATAAACGCAGCACCCAAGGGTGGTGGAGCCACTGCTGCTGCTGTCTGTGTGGGGCTGTGTGTGTCTTCCCATTGTGACCCAGTGAACCTACACAAGCACATCCCAGCCATTCTCTGTGCTGGGGGAGGGGCGGGCGAGTGTGCTGTAGCGATGGGAGGAGCGGTGTCATGCACAGACTCAAACAATGTAAATCCGTTCACCAAAAGATGAATTAATGAATA
The DNA here is from genome assembly GCA_900302395.1 of Bregmaceros cantori. Taxonomy (NCBI): domain Eukaryota; kingdom Metazoa; phylum Chordata; class Actinopteri; order Gadiformes; family Bregmacerotidae; genus Bregmaceros; species Bregmaceros cantori. Next base: position 13,363 of record OMKY01248047.1, on the reverse strand, counting down.
TGTTGCAATACAGCATATATAATTTAATACAGCATATATAATATAATACAACAATTCAGGCCAGCGTTTCAATACGCGGAGTGCCGATTGTCTTCGTACCGGTTGTATGTCCGTATACGACTCGCTCTCTGACGCATGGCCGCGTGGTAATGGTGCGGTCCTCGTCTAATCAGACTCCCATCGCCGTGGGACCTAACAGCGGAGGCTTGTGGCCCCCTTGAATAGCTGGTTATTCTCCGTTGTAGAAATGATGACACGCTTGAGACGGTGTCGCCCCTTTTTTGTAACGGAGGCGATATTCCTCCCGCTGCGTCTCAGCAGCAGGGATGCTGCTCCAGGCTCCATGTAGAGATGGTGTAACTCCGTAGTAGAAATGACGACGCGGCGGATGGCACCAATTCGGCGACATCCGCTGGCTGAGGCCCGTGGCTGTAGTTGGTGCGTGGCTGTAGCCGCTCGTCGCTTCTCGGCAGTTGGAGCACAATCCAGCCGGGGATCGGCCAGTCCGACCCCGCCCCCGGCTGCCTGTTCTTTCTCCCGGCGAAAACCCAGAAGAAGAAGTCGAGGGTCGCCAGTTTAGACATCGTAGAAACGCCGTGAGGTGAGGGAAGAAAGGATGATGGGAAACCTCTAAGTTGCTCTTGCAATGTCTTTACTTCAGGACCGGAATCAGCAAAAGAGAGAGAATAGCCCGTGGGCTGCTCCTTATATACATTATACACAGAACAGGTGATGTCACTTTGACCAGTCACCAAGCCAGCGCCAATGACGTACATTGCGGCCGAGATTACATCAGCCTACTACACGTGGTCCTGTGTGTATGATGGCTTGATAATATAAAATGTAGCGTCGCTACAAACAAAGCAAAGTGACGAGTAGTCATATTCAAGGTCGAAACTTTACCGGAATTATCCGTCAAACTAGTCTATTATGCACAGCAAACGTCTTCAAACTTCAAATCTGTAAAATGTTGTGGACAGAGATCGTAACAGAGAGAGGACAACCCTTCCGAGTCGTACATTTTCTCACACCAATTTGTAGTGATAGTATCTAAACAAATCATAATGTAAAGTATAATGTAAATAATACAAAGGCAATCTTTACTTTATACTAAGTGTCACTATGGGTGGATGGTATATCGCAATAGGGCTTAGGCCTAGTGACATCACTGGCAGCCTATTCTCATGGATGTATCAACGATAGATTATAACTTGTATTATGTCAATCTTATTCATACTGGTATATCACTTTCTGCCTTTCGTCTGTAGTATGGTTGGGTATTACACACATCATTTTTCTAGATTCTAAGATAGTTATTTACACTTTTAACAACGCACCACTGTCAAAATGGCTGTCTAGCGCCACAAGCCCAAACCCAATAGAGAGGTGAACTGCAAAATATACCGCAATATCAATTTTACACGAGACAGGCAGACTGGAGTGTGGCTCTAAAAGCCAGCCCATGGACCAGAGGTTCCAGCAGGCACTAGGGCCACTGCTCTCCACCCACGCCTCGTTGCTCGGCCATCCACAGCACAGGCAACAACAACAATCAATATACATCCCCTTCTCTCCTTCCCTCTATACAAACCCTTCACAAAAATGCAAAGAAAAGCTGCCAAATGACTATGACATAGGGCTGGTTTAAAAAAAAAAAAGAAAAACATGTAAAATCGATTCATTCTCAAAATGAAATGAAATGATTACTTCTATCTGTGTGGCCCTCTTACACATACACAGATACAATTACATTATATATACCCACGGGGCTGTTTTATCTATAGGATAAAATGTGTAAAGAAAAGCAATATGTACATTTAAATAAATAAATAAATAAATAAATAAATAAATAAATAAATAAATAAATATATATATATATATATATATAATAATTTGAATGACTCAATAAGAAGGGCTTTGAACTTCGTAATAACTTGTTTGCAGACGACACATCTCGGGCCGGGCATGTACGGAGCAGGGTAAAAGCTAAGTGATGGACGGACGCGGCGGAAGCAGAGGTGGGGGTTGGGGTGGCGGGGTAATGGCGTGGGACACTGTACGCGTTGTAGTGCATCCATGTGTGAATTTCATATCAACGATCAATTGCCACTCTGTTTGTGAGTACCACCAGGGATTGCTGAGTGCTTGTGTGTGTGTGTGTGTGTGTGTACGTATGCATTTTATGCCACTTTCTGCCTTTTCCTGTGAGGGCTGATCCTCGTATGTGTGTATGTGTGTGTGTAGAAAGGCATACCTCACAAAGGGCTATGGCACAGATAGAAGAAGGATTACCGATTCTGGTTCCAAGCCTATGACAAGCGGTTCAGACTGGCATAGCCTAGACGAGGGGCACTTGAGGGTATCTGGAAATTGATATATTGGTTGCGTCTGAAATTGCTCCCCATCCCCCATATAGTGCTCCATGTACCGTATATAGTGCACCAACTTAGTATCCCACAATGCACTTCGAAAAGTAGTGAGCATCGATGTACCCTAGACCAAGCAATATAACCGATAACACATTGCGACACACATTAAAAATGACCTGAATTACAAAAAAATGGCGGAGAGGGGGGATTCAATAGCGACCTTCCATGGCAAATAGTTATAAAAGTAAGCACCTTTGACTTTTTGTGTTGATGGTTGAATTTTATAATGTTAGAAAAATGTTGACGGCTCCGACGCTAAGTGTCTGAAATCTTGGTCGTTGCTGTTGAGTGCAATATAAGGGAGTGCACTATATAGGGAATAGGGGATAGGGAGCGGTTTCAGCACAACGATTGATAAATGGAATTGGAATATGACAGTACATTTGGAATACAGTGGAAAAATGCATAGTTGTATCCAGGGCTCCGAACCAGTTCAAGGAACAAAAACAAAAAAACGAAAATGAACAGAATTTTACTGAATTTTTACAAGGAGCAGAAACGGAAACAGAAAAATATTCCTTCAACTGTTCCGGAACAGAAACGGAACATGATGATGAATTTATGTTCTCTATATATTTGAACATTTCCAATGTCTGAGAGACTATTTCTGGTTGTGCATCCATCCAGCTTTCACTGTCAGTCATCAAGCCCCATGCATCTGGGCCTCCATCTTGTGGACAGACGAGGAAGCAAATGTAAGGGAGTTTTAAACCCAGTTAACACAGTTGCTCTGAAGTTTGAAAGTCCACCAAATATATTTTGTATTAACTATATCTAAACTTAACATTGCACAATATAAGGAACTTTAAGAACGGATAAAATGTTTGCGTTCCGAATCGGTTCAGGACAAATACTTTGGTGGCGGAACGGTTCCGAGAACGAAAACATTAAACATAGGCCTCCCTGAACCATTCGGAACGGAACGTTTTAAAAATAATTCGATTTTCAAGCCCTGGTTGTATCTTGTTTTAACTAACTAGGGTTTAACCAGATACACATGTATACTTGTAGTGTCTCCACTGAAAGCCAGGTGAAATATAGCAGTTCTGGTAAGCCGGTTATGTACAACAATCTTCTCATATCTCTTGTTGAAATGTTGAATGGCTCTATGCTGTCCATACTAAAATAAAATCCATTCATTCATTCCTTCCTTCTTTCATAATGATGGACAACATGTAACAATATGTAATATTACAAGAAGCCTTACTGGTTCGGATTCTACAGTCTATGACAACTTAGCCTGGCATCGCGTGCGGCCGGAACATGGCATCGGTGTGAACGCCATAGACTGGCAGGATGTTGTGTCTAACTGCGGGCAGCCAACCGCAGCACAGCAGGTGCACAACAAATCAACAAAACGTGCGAGCGATGCGAAACGACACCGCTTGAAAAAAATTATTATATGAAGTTTCCCTCATTGTGAGAGCAGTCAAACACACACAGACACCAAACTCCTTAAATGGTAAGTATGCAGTCGTTTTTGCTAAAGGCAGATCCCCGAAACACGATAAAAGTATCAATAAACCCCAGAAATATTGTAGACGATAAGTGAGTGCACTATAGGGAGGAGGGAGTAGGGGATGTCTATTTTGGATTGTATTGAGTCTGTTCATCTGTTTTTGTGTATGTGTGTTGATGTATTTGTGTGTGTGTGTGTGTACCTGATCTTAGAGTCTGTGTATCCGAGCCTTTTGAATACAATTTCAGTATAAAAATACATTTGAATTGCATTGGCCGGTCTCAAAGTGTGTCTGTGTGGGTGTGAATGTATTCTCATTGCATGTAAGTGTGCATACGCGCGGGTCAGTGTGTGTGTGTGTGTGTGTGTGTGTGTGTGTGTGTGTATGTGTGCACAAAGCCATGAGACCGATCTGACCACGGAAGCCCATTTGTGCACACAGAAAAACATCAGCCATTCTCAAATAGTCTCAGCCTAGCGTGAAAATATTCCAGCGGGCTTCTTACGACCGCTTACCGCAAGCGACCGCTGCCTGAGAGCTGGGCCAGGCATAGCCCGGGAGGGGGTTGGGGGGGGACTCAACTCGATGTGGGTACAACATCAAGGCGCTGACGTCAGTCGACGTTTTCTGCAGTCGAATCTGGCGAGGGAACACGTGTGACGCCCGCTTGTTGGTTTAAAACAACCGCCTCTTGTTTGCTGCTTGGTGCTTTAAGTGTAACACGCTTACTGCTACCGACCGCTCCAGATGGCGCAGACCACATCCAACAGCGTGTGTGCACGGGTGCGTATCTGTCTTCTGTGTATGTCTGCGTCTTACTACAATTCGCTATGTGTCTATAGATGAGTTTAGGTGCCAAAAATAGGTCGCTGCCAGGGGTTCGACGTTGGCGAAGAGCTGTGGTTTAGATCACAGCGTCCGTAGTGCCGTGAGTTCTACTCCCGTCGGCGGCCTTTCTGAGATGTCTATCCCCTATCTCTTCAATCTTGTTTCTGACTAATCCTGCCAATACAAATGGAAAATTATTATTAAAATGTGCATTTGTCGGGCACAGATCTGCACCATAACATTTGGGTGTGGAATAGCACCATCCTTTTTTAATGAAGCAGTAGGTGCGTGCTCAAGTTGTTTGACTGAGCGTGTATGTGTGTATGTGGTGCATGTTTGACTGAGCGTGTATGTGTGTATGTGGTGCGTGTTTGACTGTGCGTGTATGTGTTGTGTGTATGTGGTGCATGTTTGACTGCATGCGTATGTGTGTCTGCGCTGCGGTGTGTGTATGCGGTGTGTCGGCCCACATTCAGGCATGTGTGAGTTTTCCATTGCGTCAGATCCAGA
>OMKY01248041.1:15193-26154 GCA_900302395.1 Bregmaceros cantori | reverse complement strand
AGAATCTTGTCTAAATCTAGAATATGTAAATTAAATGTTTTTTGTGAAAAATGTAAGTAAAGTAAAACCAGCTCCCCACAGTGTCTAAAATATCTCTTCTCATCTGCTTAAATAATATGGCCTGATTAAAAAAATTGCCTTTTTAATCAGGCCATACAACAGTGACATCTGACGTGGAAGTGTTCTCTCGCGCTCAGTGTGTGTTAGTGTGTATTTATGTGCGTGTATATTGGTCGCGCGACAATTGCTTGCTGGACGCGTGAAGTTCTTGCACCCACCGGCAAAACAAAACTTGCCGCCTATGGCTAGGGGTGTTCGATCTGACAATTTCAGATCCTCACAAGATTCAAAGCAGTTGCAATATGCCAATATGAATAGATCACGTAAATTACGATCTAATCTACGATCGCTGTTCCTGTGTGTGTGTGTTGCTCAGAGTTGCCCATACTTGCTCACACACAAGGCAGATGGCACTTGAATGTGAGCTATCACAGCATCTGCATAACATCGCTCTGCTGTCCCTTTACCCGATGCTATCTTGTTATTAACATGAAGGCATTGAAAAAGAAAAAAAAACTGAAGAAAGCCAGCAACAGCGAAGTTCAAAATTGTCCAATTCCCACCACGTATTCAATTCTTTGCCGGTGTATGATAGTTTCATGTGATAGATATCCCACTGCAGTCGCTGTCCACCAACCAAAGCTTGTTATCGTTGTGAATTAAATAAGCATACTTTGCATGATTTTGGACCCGTCACCGGCACCGCAAAAGTATTGCATTGTAAAGGTTGAGAGCCATGAGCTTTTAAAGCCAACTTGCCGACTTTAAAAAGTCACTTGAATGCCTGTTAGTGTTTAAGTGCATACACAGGCATTGCGCCTTCAGCTTCATGATGGCAGCATCATGAATGTGGCACTTCCAGTGCCGTAATAATACCCCCCGTTCACGTTTAATAAGACCACTTTGTATAGAAGCGTAAACGTACTTCGGCATAGAACATGATCATATAGGCACATGTATTTCTACCTTCTAGTGGTCACTAACGCTAAGCTTGTAATTGTATTATATTACCTTAATGAGCATAATAGCCCTAATTATATCACCATTTAAATACAATTAATGCCATATAAAGGAACAAAAGTCGTTTCATAATAAAATCGATGACGTCAATAATCACGTACCCCCACTACACACCATGGAACATATGCGCTTTGTTTTATTTTTTTCAATAGGGTCCCCCTTGTGTGTCTGATGACGGGAGAACCGTAGGGTTCTGATTCTGTTGAGACCAGATATCCAGGTGATGGCACCATTAAAGTGTATTGCAGGCAGCTAGTTGAGGCACCATAACATGAGTTGTAAATGCTCTTCCCTTTAGTGCATCACTTGTCTGATCACAAATATTTAAATTATTTATTTGCGAGTTGTCGTATTGTCACTGATGGATCCTGTCAGAAATATTGAAGTTATACATAAAATATATTTAGACATTTCATAATAGCCTTTCTGGCTCTCCAACCATAGTTTTGCCAACAGCTCATACCGAGTGGTCTAGTTATCAGTGTAAGCCTCAGTGCTTCACTCTCTAACATTCGATGGTTAACTAGCCACCTAGCTAGCTATCAGTCTGGCCAGACAATGGTCCCTTGGAAAGATGTTCTCAGTACTTTTCCTAAATCACGTAGCATCGAAAACGAAACCATCGTCCCTAGCTCTCTCTGCTCACTCACCTTTGTGGTCCATCAAAGGTTTCTCTCTTGTTGATTGGTCTACGACACTATCAATCCAACCATCCTGTGTTGTAATCGAATGTTCAATGTTCTGTGAGAAATGCTTCTCTCTGTGATTGGTTGAAAGTGATTTCATGTTCCAATATATTACTGTGCACTTCCTTGAATAAATCAGAGCGTTCTGGAGGCACCTTCAAACCGTGTCGCGTCCTATCGTCTCTCCGCTTGCCTTAGTCAAATTGCTTGATAGATAGGCTATGTATACCAGTGGTGAACTGTGAACTTTACAGCTGGGCCTTCACCTCAGCCTTCACTGCCAAAAAAAGTAATGATTGCGGGGGAAAACTGTGCAATGAGTTGAAAGTGAACAGCAGTCATTTAAGAATGACTAGGATATTAACAAATAGACCATGACAACAATAACATTCTGTGCCCTAAAAAACCAACAACAGTAAATACGCAGTTTGCATGTAAAAAAATAAATATCACCAATGAAGTGTTTCTAACAGGAATCAAACCGCGAACTTTGAGCTTTGCAGGCGGGTATAATACCTCTGAGCCATTCAGACACACAGGCTTGAAAATGTGGGAAATATAAAGAGAAGACAATATTATGATAAACATTGCACATTCGCCAATGTTTATCTTCAATGTTCAATTGTTCAATGCAATGGACAAGTGCAGCACTTGTCCATCGCATCCGTTTAAAACTGCCATATTAAAGTATCAGTATTAAATTATTAGACATGTACTTTGACTCAACGGTGGTCCATTGTGTTCAAAGTAATTAAATAATTCAAAAGGTGAATACATTGAAACAAAGGGGACCCGCTAATGTAAAAAAAGATTTGAAAGAAAGAAGTAAAGTAGTGGAAACAGCCGGATTTGAACCCAAAATGTTCGACTTCGGCTGATGGGTGACAGGGCAACCAAACGACTTTACCTGGCTAGCTAAATGAATTGAAACAACGACAACTCGCTAATAGACTCGGTCAGCCAATGAATTAACAGAGACGGAGAGTGACGTGGCCGAATGTAAGACGCGTTTAGGACAGCGTTGCGTCTATTGGGTGTTAACTTTTGTCCTGCCTACTTAATAATCAAACCTGATTGTCAATTTCCCCATCACTCTCCACACCAAAAAAGCATAGATGTCAAGTGGCCCAGCCCCCCAGGAACTCATCGAGAGAGCTGAAGGACTCCCATTACAATGAATGGAGAATGCCTATTCTGAGTGGATAACATGTTTCAGAGTATATTAACCCTTTCATTGCTGATGTGAACTTGACAAGGAACCAATTCTAGAACATAGACGATGTATTAATCTATTATGATGTATCCAATTTAAAAAAATAAATAAAAATAAAATATATATATATATATATATATATTTATTTTTTTTTTAAATTGGATACATCATAATAGATTAATACATATATATATATATGTATATATATATACACACACACACACACACATAAGTATGTGTAAGTGCTTTTGTAACCGTCACGAAGACAAATGTGGTCCACACAAACACAAATCTGACGCTTTATTCGTGTGTGTGTGTGTGTGTGTGTGTGTGTGTGCATGCCTCTGCTCAGCCACGCAGACATTCCACCGTTCTTGCGTGCTGGCATTTTGCCCCTCACCGCGTGCCCGCGGGGTCCTGAACTCTTGGCCCCGGAGTAATAGTTGACAGGCTTTGCGGTGGCTGTCAGCCGTCGTATTCGTATTCTTAACAGCGTGTGCTTGTACGTGAGGGAGCCAGACGAGGTTGTGCACGCGCCGTCTGTGTGTGCATGTGTGTGTGTGTCTGCTTGTGCGTGCATAATAAGCGTGCGTGCGCAGACGACAGCCCTATAGACAAGAAAGCTTGATTTAAATATTTATGCCAACCCGAAGCTTGCAGTCTGCAGTGCTTGTGTCGATTATTCTGCCTGCTGCCTCAACTGAAGAGGTTGGATTATATTATTGCTACAGTAGATGTAGTTTCCTTGTATTCCAACGAAAGAGAAACTGGTCAAGGGCTCCGAACCGGTTCAAAGAACGAAAACCGAAAGCGAACTGAATTTTACGAGGAGCAGAAACGGAAACGAAAAAATATTTCTTCAACTGTTCCGGAACAGAAACGGAACATTATGAAATCCACAAAGGCAGGAAAAGGGGTCCTTAGAGTGAAGCCATCATGGTAGAACGAATTTGTCACACAATATTGTATCATTATATTATTTGCAAGAAAATGTGTTAGACCCGTTTTCAAAATGGTCACATTCTTAAGACTATGAAAAATATAATTTGAAATATTTAAAAATGCAGATTGGCCCTTTCCACTTCCCTTCCGAGATACGCCCTGGGTCCATTTAACCTGGGGTGCACCCGACAAGGATTGCTGCTGTAAAATCTGCTTCACTGTCAAAACAATAAATTCCTGAGCAAAAATTAACATTCAGGCACCATGTTGGGAATTAGGTCACATTATAATAATTCTTATGATTTAGTCATATTAGGCTGTCTGTGGTGGGAGTCACTTTTAATAGCGGGGAACAGTGTTCAGCTCGGCTCTGTGGCTGAGAAGTGCTTTTCCAGTGCATCCATTGTTAGGCAGTTTATTAATGCCGGCGGCAATTTTGTTGGCCAGGTAGAGGGTAGAACAGAATATTACACTCAAATGGAACACATAATAATAATAATAATAATAATAGTAATAATAATAATAGTAATAATAGTAATAATAGTAATAATAACTAGAAGCACTCAAAGATTGCAAACCTGCGCCGTGGTGGTACAAAAACTAGTACTTTTAGTGCTAGCAGTATGTGTGGCCATTATCAATGCAAGTGTTCGCAGAGTAGCGCGATTGCAGTTGACACCACCGGCAAACATGCCAACTACATTTCTCAGCGGCCCCTGGACCGAGAAGTCTAGTCACATGGCAGCGCACAGCGATCTATCGGTATGTTGGTGATTAAGTATGATTGTTATTTATAGACTACAGAAATGCACCAAAGTTTAATCACTTATTTCTTCCGTAATTTCCAACAACTCTTCCAGATCCGTGCGCAACTCCTTCCTCGATAACTTTTTCAGTTATCGAGGGGACAAACCAATGCGGCTAAAAACATAACCTGTTTCGCGGCTCCACCCAAGCGGGTAATAAGTATCTGTATGCTACATGGATGGAGAGAATGCATTATGTACCATTGACAATGGCAATGCACATTCTAATTCTGATAAGCGCTGTTTCAGAATTTGCACAGAGCAGGTTAGCGCTGATGTTAACGCTATTACACTCAAGTCATGGACCCATGTTTGTAAGGATGCTTGCGAGTCAATGTAGTTAGTTAGTGGTAGGTGGTGTTTGTGTATTTCATTTGTACAGGGAGGGGGGGGGCATCATAACTGCTGCAGTTGCAGAGGCTAGGCTACACATAGACTTTGATGTGTGTGTGTGTGTCTTCCACTTATTTGTGTGTGTGTGTGTGTTTGTACAGTAAAGCCTGCGCATGTGTTTGTGTGTGTGTGTGTGTGTGTGTGTATACTGTCTGTAGTTCCATGGAGGCTTTGCAAGTTTGATGTCTTAGTGGGCCTGGAGCATGCTCATTCAGCATTCCCTGCACCAGAGAAGCTGTAGATCATTTGTGTGTGTTTGTTTGTGTGCATTTGTGTGTGTATGTGTATGTTTGTGTGCATGTGTCTACATGGATGTGAAAGAGGCTGCTAGTGAAGGGAGCACATTTGTTGTATGTTGTTGAACACAGAACGCATGGCAATTAATCACTGGTGCTTTAAAGGGAATTTCGGGTGAACATATGAGGATGTTAGAAAAAATGAATAATATCATCAAAATGTGTTGCATGGAACAGACAAAACATGGGCCAAAATACTGGGCCGTGCTTTATGGGCAGTGATGATATCGTAGGGGGGCAGCGTTACGCTGACAGTGATACTATGCACATTTCTATAGCAGCCTTCATCTATCTATGTTGATGAATGAATGAACACTGTGACTTGGTGTACATGGTGTGTTCTTGTGAGACTTGCAGCTCTTATCATGTCAATCAAGGGAGTGTGTTTTTTTTTTTTTTAAACAGTCCTTTCCTGCTGCACTGAGTGACACAGGCTCACTCCACTCTGGATAGAAGTCACAACTTGACAACATTCTAAAAGTCATTGTGTCTCTACCTGAGAGACAACCAGGGTGTGGAGCAATTGCCATTGATGGTTCTGCCCTTGTGTATTCAATGCCCCCAAAGACAAAGACCTTTAAAGTGTATGCTGTGCAAGATGTACTCCCAAAGATTCTGACATACTTATCAAAATATAGGCAAACAGCAAACATTGCTTTTGATGTTTACTGGACCTCAAGCCTGAAGGCTAAAACTAGGTCAAAGAGAGGTAAGGTAGATCGACGAAGAGTGACTGAAAAAACCAACTACCTCCAAACTGGAAAAGCTTTCTGTGAGACGGTGACAACAACACAGAGCTGTTCAAGTTCTTGGCTGACAAGATTGTGACCCTGTGTCCCCACAATGTCATTGTTGTGACAAAAGGAGAGCAGGTCCATTCAAACAAATCAGCACTGAAGACGTGTCCAGGCAAACACGAAGAAGCTGACAACAGGGTATTCACACATGCTCTTCATGCAGCCAAACAACAGATAAAATCTTTGTTGATTAAGGCATGTGACACAGATATTCTTGTTCCTGTCGTCAGTGTGTTTACAATTATTCAGGATGCAGGCCTGGAAATGGTTTGGGTAGAATTTGTCCAGGGCTAGTCCCTTAAGTGGTTGCCAATCCATGATATGGTGCTAATTTTTGGCTCATGCTTTTACTGGTTGTGCCCTGAATTGAGTCCAGTCTTCATCAAGCTCAGTCAGTACTGACCTACCATAGCTGAGGCAGACCTCAAAATCCCTGAGAGGTTTGTTGTCACCATGTATGACAAACACAGGACTACAGTGAAGGTTGATTAGGCAAGACCTGAATTATTTGCTCGGAAGCAAAGGTCTTATGATTCTATTCCACCAACAAGTGTGTCTCTTATACAGCATGTTAAACGGTCTGCATTCCAAGATGACTGCATATTAAGCCAAGCGACAATATGCAAAATGCAAACTGAGGACCCTGACAACTGGGGATGGCATAAATATGATGAGGTCTGGAGAGTGTTCTGGTCAACTCTTCCACCCATTGCGCAGGCCTGTCAGCAGTTGGCAAAATGTGGCTGCAGGACAGAATCCAGAGGATTATGCAGATGTTCTCACACTAAAAATCAAAACACTAAAAAAAGTTGTAAGTCAACAACAAACTGTATTCCAACTCAAACAACATTCACCTTTTTCACTTGACCCAGAACATCTTTTGACAACATCCGAGTAGAAAGAGAACAACATTTTCTTCCCTGTATCTACTATAACTTTGTAGTTAGAGTAAGAAGTGTCAATAATGTTTTAGACTGTGAAGTCTAAAACATTCCAGTTGTGATATGAAGTTTTCAACCTAACTAATGTATTGCCCTGCAGCAATGGAGTGCACTATATTTCCATTTTCTTATCACAATATTGATTTTTTTTAAATTTAATTTTAGTTTTTGAATGCAGAATAGGACGGACCATGTCCCAAAATATCGAATGTAATGTTGATATCATCAAAATGAGACTTTTTGCCACCATGAAGCCCAAACAATGAGTGAGAATACATCAAATGGCAGCCATCTTGAAAAAATGGTGGCCATCTTGGATTTGAAGCTGGATAACGTACTTTTCTTAAAGAATACACCCTAGACATCTTTTGTACTAAATATGGTGCTTGTATCACCAACTGAAATATTTTGTGAACATTTGGACTTTAAAAATGTAGATTTCAACATTTTGTTTTTCATTTAGCGTAATCCAATGTGGAGAATATAGTGAAGATAGACATACTTGGGACAATATTTCAAGAGGGCAGCATTATTATTTGTTTATTAGACATCTTAAGGATAGTAAAAATACAGAAGTTTAGAAAATTATACCAATGGGGTTCATGGGGAGGAGTTGTTTTAATGAAATTTAGACAAATTTGTGATTTTTTTGTGTGTGTTTCTTGGAGTTAATTTGCACCATAAATCATCTAATCAAGACATACCCCCAATAAATTCCCCATGACAAGACAAAAAGAAAATGGGGTGGAATGTGTCAGTATGTTCTATAGTTCAGGAGATACGTGCATTTAAGGTTTTCATTTTTTGCACTCGAAAATCCAGTACGGCCACAAAAGATGGTCAGAAAAAACATACATGGGACAATAATTTGCTCCGGCAACATCAAAATTCAATTACTAGACATTTTAAGGATTACAAAAAGCTAGGTTAAAAAAATATATCTTTTGGGTGCAAGGTGTTGTGTACGGCGCCCCTTCTAGCGGCGCTTTCGAAAGCTTGCAGTAGAGGGCGTTATGCCCTTAAGGCACTGTGTGCTCTGCTTTCGGTGGGGGTTGAGCCACGAAGAAGAGTATGGCTAAATGGCTAACTGCTAACATCTGTGGCTTACTCTATTTAAGCAGTGGACGCCGTTCGTTCTGCCTGCTGGCATTATTCTTGGATACCGAGAGGCTGAGTATCTTTTGACTTCCACTCTAGTTAATCTTACTCCGCCTCTACCCATGCTGTTATGGGTTTTGGCCGGCAGTCGGGAGTCTATGTGTAAACACGATCGTTTACTCCCGTCTGTTGTGCGTAGCTCTCTCTAAACAGCAAACTTGTAACATGCGACTCAAAGACATTCTGTAGTCCCTTTTCCGGGGCCGATTAGCAATGATTATCACACTCAGCGAGCCTCGGATACACTCGTACAAATTCCATCTGGTATATATGATGCTAACTGGTTCCCCACATAGTCGCATTTACGGTTTGTCTGTCTAGAGCTGAATTGTTTTCGTGAGTCCAGTCTTTGCTCACGTTATTTCGGCCAGTATCTCTGGCGTACTGTGGAAGTTCCACAACACTCTCCTTGGGCTTAATGCCTGGTAGGCATTGTATCCAGTAACACCAAGCACACACCTTTAAGATGCATCCACACATCCAGACTCCTTTATTGCATGTTCGATGGTAGTTGTGGACAACTACCAGCGGAACTCATAACACATGGGACCCAATGCTTCGTACTTGACTATAAGATTGACATCATAAAAGTTATAATCTTGATTATAAGCTCTATTTTTTTTCTTATTTGATAAAATTGGGACATTTCAATGGTGGCGCTACATTATCATCTATCATCTCATTGTTGGACTTTTCTCTAGAAGTTGTCGTAAAAAAATCCTCGAAACTAGAGCTGCAACTAACGATTATTTTGATAATTGATTAATCGCCCATTTTTACTGACAATCAGTTAATTGCTCCATTAAAATCTGATTCATTATTAGTGTTAATTATTATTTATTATACAGTTATTATTTTATATAAGTTTGCAATATTAATATTGCAAACTTTTCCCCCGCTATTTTCACTCATTGCTAACATTTCCATTTTTTTGTATTAGCACGGAAGAGTAAGCTCTTACATGCTAAATTATCTTCTAACATATTGGGTTTTCAGCCAAGTTCATGTGTTGTCTAGGGCCATGGCCCTGGGAATAGCAACTGGCATTGGGAACAACAAATATTAAACATGTTTGAACGGAAGATGAAAATGTCCGCCAATTAATCGATTATCAAATTAGTTGGCGATTAATCGACCACAAATCGATGTGCCACTTTTGATATGTATGCCTGTTTAGTTATGATCCCTGGCACTCCACCATTGACAACATGCATTGTATTTATGTATTGCATATGACGTGGCAAGTGTATGTGTGATACATCTTCCGGGTGACGGGCAGGAGTGCAAGTAAGTGCAATTTTACTTATACAGGAACCTTCACACTACATGTGCACAGAGTGCTTCACAAAACACATTTAGGAGCAATCCATTAAATAAAATAATAAAAACACAAGATGAAAAAACATCAAAAGTAACACATCACATACCTAACGGCGCATACACAGGGGGAAAAAAAAGAAAACTAGCCTATACAAGTGCGTTTTAAGGATTTGTGAAAAGCGTCCAGGGTTTGGATATTTCGTAGTGATGGAGATTAGGGCGTCTTGCCCTGTCTACCGATGAAGATTGTAACATCTTGCCCTGTGTCAGTTTGACCAGAACACAGCGCATGCGGTTGTGTCAACAAGTTATGTCCACACGTTGGGCAAAAACATGACGTGCTTGTTTGGTTTGCTATGATAGGCTGAAATAAAGTAGGGCGATCTGTTGAACACGAGATCTATAAATGTCTGAGCAAGAACCGAGTAAAGGAGTGATTTGGCAGACTGGTTACTGCTGGGTCCACTGCCTCTGCCTGGGTCACACCTCTGGTTCTGGTTCTACTGCTACCATATGGTCTGGTCTGGTTCTACTCCTACCCCGAGGTCTGATACTTGGTGAGTCACTTATAATCTGAGTGTCAGAGGTTATTTGCATGCCGGCCACTGCGATACTCATGCAATTCATATTACATGCTAGAGGTCTCTTTATAATTCCTATAACAGTCAATATCCTTCATTATTGCCGACTGAGCTCAGATAGCGTTATCCTCGTAGAAAGATGGACTTATTTTCCATCAGTTGGCAATCCAGCCACGAGATGAAGAACCTAGATTTTCATTTTTTTTCATTCCTTTTCAAAACTGTTCAAAGATTTTTTAATCACAGTAAGCCAAGTCGTTAATATACAGATTGTTAAGTCCAGAAATTATTCCCATTATCACTGATAACGCAGTAACAATGCAGGCTTTCACACGCACAATGCAATATTTAAATTCTTTACAAATTTGTATACAATTTGGAAATGGTGCTCATGGATCTGATACGTACAGTTACATTGTGAGTTGTAATCCCTTAAATACAGCACACTAGGCATTAGGAATTGTACCCAGTAATCTAAATATTTACCCACATTTCGCAAGTACTTTTTGTTACCTTTAGATTGACTTTAAAAATAATAATAAAACTGTGTAATGTAATAAAGTAAATCTAGGTTTGTTTTTAAGTAACATAATCAAGCATTCCTTGCAAAGCAACTAATTTGCGCTCTAAAATGCTGTTGTGGGGATTGCAAGTTATAAATGTAGTCTGATTACAATTTAAGTCCGGTCCACTGCTACAGTATTATTTTTAGTATGAATGATATTGTCTTGATTGGAGAATTTAGTGT
>OMKY01248038.1:36462-50410 GCA_900302395.1 Bregmaceros cantori | reverse complement strand
ACAGAACAGTAGGTGGGACAAGTGGCGTGGAGGCGTGACAACCAAAGTCCGCCAACGTCTCGCGTCGGCCACACCAAACTCCATGGACGCCTCGGTAATTCGATCGGTCAGCCCGCATTAGGGCGACATCTGCCTGATTTGTCCAGACCCAATGTACCGCCTAGCGGCGTGCGATGCATGGGTTCTGCAAAGTGCAAACGGCACATTTACCTGTTATTTCCATGACCATGGATAGATTTTTGTAATGATTACATGATGGTGTATGTGATCCGTAATGTATGGCAAATGTAACTATAATCTAGATTTTTAAAAAAAGTCAAAGGTTATTGTAAGGGACTACAGTTAATATTGTAGTTGTAATCTGATTACTGTGTTATTTGATTATGTGTCATCCATTACTACACAAACCTGTTTATCAACCTAAATCTCAGTGAATCTTCAGTTACAAAGATGTGTTTTAAATGAGGGGCCGAAATTAAAAGTAATAATGCAGTACAGAATATTTGCATTGTTATTTTATATTTACAGGATTGGGAAGTATTGGACTACAAGTAATCAGATTACAGTAATCAGGGGTTGGGAGCTGTAGCCCGCGGGTGGAATTCTGGGCGTCGAGATTGTCCGGAGCAGGAATCTGGAGAGGAAGTCCGGGAGCGTGAGTCCAGATGTCAGGATCGGTAGTGCTGGAGTCTGTGAACGGGAGCCTGTGTGGGGTGTGTGAGACCCAGTGTTGGAGTGGCGTGTCTCAATGCGGGGCTGGAAGTCCTGGCGGAGCACACACAGGCCAGGACATGGCAGAGGTACATTTCAGGACAAGGCAGAAATTGTGGTCACAAGGCGGAGGACGGGTCAACACTACCCCCGATGGTAGTCAGAATACAGGTTTGGATCACAGGCAGGAATCAGGCAAAAGGCAGGCATGTATGGTTCCAATCAGGCTTGCATATGATCTGACATTAACTGAAATTTGTGGAAATGTATAGCAATGACATTCAGGGCTCCGAACCGGCTCAAGGAACGAAAAGAAAACGAAAATGAACAGAATTTTACGGATTTGTATGAGGAGCGGAAACAGAAACGAAAAAAGATTTCTTCAACTGTTCCGGAACAGAAACGGAACATAATTAAATCCACAAAACCGGTTAAAAACATTTTTTTTCTGTTCTCTATATATTTTAACATATGCTATGTCTGGGAGACTATTTCCGGATGTGCATCTATCCAACTTTCACTGTCAGTCATCAAGCCACATGCATCTGGGGCTTGACTATATCTAAACTTGACATTGCACAATATAAGGAACTTTAACAACTAACACAATTTTTGTTTGCAGGCCTACGTTAAACATAGGCCTGCCTGAACCGCTCGTAACAGAACTTTTTAAAAATGATTTCGTTTTCAAGCCCTGGTGACAATAACGGAACTTGCTTACTGGGAGTCTGCTAGCCTTGCAAGCCAGACTCAATGCATCGTCCACGAATTGCACATCGATGTGCAATTCGTCGGCGATGCGTTGGGTCTGGCTTGCCAGGCTAGGAGTCTGCTGCATGGCGCATGCCTCCTTATGATACAGATGTGCTTTGCTGCAGATATTTGTGTATGAAATGTTATAGGACGGATTCCCCTAATGCAGCTTCCTAATATGGGACAGTCAGTTGGCTAATGTGGGACAGTGAAGTGTTGAACAGTTGAAGCTAATGTTAGACACATTACCATAGTTTGCTTTTACCATAGTTTAACTGACATTCTTTAGTTTAGGGGGGAGCCAGAGTGTCCCACATTAGGCAGTGGCCCACATCAGACACTCTAGGTGCAATCAACCACTTGTGATACGAAAAAGCAACAAAAAAATAAAAATGAAGTAATATGAGCGATGAGGTCACCTGACTAAACATTTAAAAATAGGCCTACTTGAAAAATAGTTTTCCAATCCATGATTTTGGGGCATGGCCGATTCACATTCAATGAACAACTGGTTGCCGTTAAAGGTGTTAAAGTCTGCAAGTCTGGCTAAGCAAGCTATGACCAGAAAGTTACACAGGGGGGGGGAAAGCGCTACATATTTGTTAAAATTGTGAAAGTTTCTGTGTTCATCTGAATGTGAATGTGTGTGTGTGTCTGTGTGTGTGCAGCGCTCCACTTTAATGTTAGATTCCAAGTATAGAAGATTGGTCCATCCTTCACCTCATAATCCAGTTACCAGCTTGAGGTACCTTTCCCTCTCCCTCCCTTTCTAACTTGTTTCTGTGTGTGTGTTTGTGTGTGTTGAATATTTCCCCCGGGGCATCCAGCAGATGCGACAAGCATCTCAACAGGAGCCAGAGATAGATTAAGAGACCAGCCTCGCTGAATGCAGAGGCCCAGTGTCTCTCAAGAGACCCGCCTTACTGAACGCAAAGGCATTCTTGTCTCAAACCCCTCGTCCGCTGAGACTGTTGATACTCCAGGGTGTTTGCAACGGGCCAGCAACTGTCTAAACCAATACATCTGAGTTTTGGAGGGGTCCGAGACTGAAGATTTGTTATCTTCATTAGACGCATGTGTGCTTATGTATGTGTGTGTGTGTGTGTATTTGTGTGTATTTGTGTGTGTGTTTATGCACATGCATGTGTGCTTATGTATATTTGTGTGTGTGTTTATGTATTTGTGAGTGTGTTTATGCACGTGCACTTATGTGCGTGTGTGTGTTTATGTATGTGTGCGTAGCAGGGAGTGTGCGTCCCTCCGGTTCCACCAGCTCAGTGTGGAGATGGTCCAGACAGGTCTGCAGGACCTCCAGGGGCTCTACCTGCTGCTGAAAGACCTGAGGACCTCTGCTCTCAGGAACATCTCCCTGAGAACACTGTTCTGGAAGGTGGGTAATGGGGTAATCTATCATGTAGAGGTCCCCTATTATTAACAAGGGATCCAAGAACCCTTTGGGGTCTATGGGAACACCCCGCTGATGAATTACAGTATTAAACCAGGGATTCGCAAAAGGTCAGAATGTGTTCTTAATAACTATGCATTTGCCACTATTTGGAAAGAGATTGTGACGTCACTCGTGAGAGCCTGCTTCCATGAGAGGAGTAGCACCTGCTTGTTTCAGGCGGAGTTGCATGGATACACGTGGAGTTGTTTACATTCGTGCAAGCGGCCGGTGCACCGAAAGCCGACATGCCGGGGAATTGCTGCGTTAAAGGCTGTGCCGCATCATTGCACAAGTTACATTTCTTCCGTTTCCCCAAATGGAACCTTACCGCAATCCGACAAGATGGAAAGATGCTGTCTTCATGGCTGCTGCTGGACTATTACACCATCGACTGCATTCCGGACAGGACGAGGGTGTGTTCGCTACATTCCCATTCAGGTTCCATTCATGTTACCTAAAATATTTGTCAAATGAGTGTCTAGCATCAGATGGCTCCAGCTTGTAGCTTAACGGAACGTGCAGGTGCGCGCAGCCGCACCGGTCGGCATGCGAACTGGGAGTGTCTGTTGACTTTCGAGGCCGCTCCTACTACATATAATGAGCTCCTCCGCAACCAATGCGATGCGCTTGGAAGCGGACTCGAACACAAGTCACGTGATCGCTGGATCCTAATACAGCCTGCCAATATTTAAGTGCACTGAGAAGTGAACAGACTGAGGTTGCTTGCTGTAATTTTTTGAGACTTCAGCCTTCTCTTCCTTCAGTCCAGCGATGTCTGTGTGTTCCTGGTCCATGCCTTGGAGACGTCAATGCCCAGCTGTCAATCATCCCCGGCCACTGCTGCTCCGAGCCACACAGTGCACCAGCTTCTGTAAGCTCACACCAGTTCATAGACATTCATTTTCGGTGTGTAATGTTGATGTTGTTGATTTTAGCGATGCAACCAGAAGTGTAAAGCCCTCGTTATACCCTACGGAGACGGATGAGATGTGCCTGTCCGTTCCAGTCGTTGCTCCCGGCGTTTGTGTTTATACCTCCGTCCGATTATGGAGCTACATAAGAAATCCCCCAGTGGGCGGTGCTGAGTCGCGGCAGTTAAAGCATGCAAAACGCTCGTGACTCCCTCCCCCTTCGCCTGTAGCTCAACGGATTGTTAAGGGCTA
Organism: Bregmaceros cantori; assembly: GCA_900302395.1. Lineage (NCBI taxonomy): Eukaryota > Metazoa > Chordata > Actinopteri > Gadiformes > Bregmacerotidae > Bregmaceros > Bregmaceros cantori. Next base: position 46,336 of record OMKY01248038.1, on the reverse strand, counting down.
GACCTACGGACAAACTGACGGATGAAACTACCTACGGTACGGGATGAAAGTGTCCGTTTCCGTTACTAACACAGGGTATAAATGGGCCTTAAAACAAGAACACTAATCATTAGTTTGTGGGCCCTTTTTTGAAGCTTTCTAATGTGGGACAGTCATTTGCCTAAGGTGTAACGGTGAAATGTAGTGATGAACAGTTGAACTTGATGTTAGACACATTACCATAATTTGCTTTTACCATAGTTTCACTGACATTCATTAGTTTGGGGAAGAGCCAGAGCCTCTGGAGCTCAAGTCGTCCACATTAGGCAGTGGCCCACTTTAGGTCAATCCACCTTATTTAACTGAAAGCTGGCGGGCAGCGACGGTTCAGTGTCCGGAGGCAACTCCAGATTCTTCAACCAGTCCCTTGGCCAGGGGCACTGACTGCTTAACTTGAACAGCTTTTGATGTTGAGCAGAAACTGGAGTCCCCAGAGGAAACCTACGTAGACACAAGTAGAACATGTAAACTTGTCTTGTGGGTATTTAAAACAATCATTCGGGATAGCCTGGCGAGCCAGACCCAACGACTTGTCCACACATTGCACATCATTGGACAGTACATAGGGTCTGGGCAAATCAGGCAGACGGGCTGACCAATCGAATTATTTGAAACGAAACGTGGGCGCAGTTCGATATGGGCGACGCGAGACGTGGGTGGAGTTCGGTTGTCACGCCTCCACGTGACGACAGTCTGCACAGGCGGCAGTGCTACGTTGCTCCATGCACAGTCCTTAACGAGGCGACCACGTGGATTGCCTTAATGAGGGCCACTGCCTAATGTGGGACACCTAAGATCCAGAGGCTCTGGCTCCTCGCTAAACTAGTGAATGTCAGTGAAACTACGGTAAACAAAACTGGTAATGTGTCTAACATTAAGTTCAACTGTTCAACACTAGATTTCACTGTTCCACCTTAGGCAACTGACTGTCCCACATTAGGAAGCTGCAAAAGAGCCCACATTAGGGCAATCCACCCTACCTTTCACACTGACTCTCCTATACAGTCAAATTCACTTCATGTGTGGTCTAACTGTTCTGTTCTGTTCGACTCCCCAGCGTCTGTATGGTGACCGTGCAGTCTCTCTCCATCATGTTCAGAGGAACAGAGCTGGAGCCCGCCAGGCACACCTTGCTCTCCGCTGAAAGGTAGTCACCTCTCATCTTGTTCAGTAGACGAGTTCGGGGGGTACTTCCGGTGTCTGAACGTCACTTCCGGTGTCATTTACTTGCCGTGTATTTGGCTTTTTAATGTCTCGGTGGGAACACACACCTACAGGGTTATTTAAAACGGATGGTGGTAACTTTCGGTGTGCTATTCTCATGCGGATCTGTGACCCACAAATGCATGATAATCAGTGCAACTTGTTCCATTTTCTCATTCCTTTTGGAAGTACTAGTAGAAACAGCCAGCCTATTGGTCCAGAAGGACATGTGACCACTCGGTGAGTAACTTTAACTCGGATTTTGACTGTATTTCATCAATATTTATACAAAGTTATGATCGGAGCAAGGGGTGTGATATATAGTGGTTGGATTTTGAACTGCCGTGCAATTTCTCCTCCCAGTCCAGGCCTGATGGTGCCTGAACTTAGTTCACAGGTACAAGCAGTGTTGCAACTTCTCCTCGCTCCCATTTCAGCAACGACTTCCTCCCATCTCTGTCATCACACTTTCGGACCAATAGTCTCAATAAAATGGAAAATGGCACTTACGCAGAAAAAAAGGAACTGAAAGTCAAAAATAACAACAAAATGTAATCCATGCATTACAACAGGTGTACAACAGGTGTTTCAATCATGCCATTTTCCTGTAGAACAAACAAAATGTGGGTCGACTATTTGGGTAAAAATTATACTGCTCTTTTTAAAGACAGAAATATGTATTTTTTTATACCTCGACAGATTTGGTTGCTGGCTGTGACCCCCTTCATGGAGTGGCGTCCAGTTGTCATGGTGACGCCGTAGCTATATCACTTCCTTGTGGACATGCTGCAGATGGCATTCCCGCCATCCCGACTCCGCCCACCGGCACCCGGAACACGCTCACAAGGAAGTGATATACAGTAGCTAGGGCGACAACAGGACGGCACTCTATGAAGGAGGTCACACCCCGCGATCGAAACTGTCGCGGTATTTAAAAACCTTATTTCTGTATTTAGAAAGAAGAGTGTCATTTTTATTTATCCATGTCAGACAGTATGAACATAGTAAATGACGCCAAATGTGGCTTGCAGGACCATATTTTGCGACACACACACCCCCCCACACACACCTTAAAATGAAAAGTCATTGCTAGTGTGGCCTGCAAATTTAGCCTGCAAGGTTTTTGTTTTTTTTCAAAGACTGCAGTGAGGAGAAAGGTTGGTAACGATTTTTTATTGCTTTATTTATCCCTTCTTTACACTTTACCATTCCACCGGACTACACTCTCTCACTCCCCACTCCTGGTGACAAATATTGGGGGGGGCATTACCATTTGACAAAAAACTGCTGCAAAAGCCTGTGCACCAATGGATACAAAAATGCCCCTTAATGACAAGTCACAAATTCTCTCAATCTCTTCTCTCTGCCCCCCACCCCAACCCCTCCTTCTCTCTCTCTCTCAGGGGCTCCCTCACAGCTCGTATCCTGCGTGCAGTGATAACTGATCCCCAGAGTCCAGCCATCCTAGCCCAGACTGAGACACAATATAAGGTGTGTGCAGTTCCACAGGGGGGCACTGTGGTGCCTTTCGGAGCAAATTTCTTTAATACATAGCTGTGAGTATATGCCTAGACCAGGGGTGGCCAACCTGCGGCTCTTTGCCTGGAGTCCTGGTTATTTGTTAGGATTCATTCACGTGTTATGTTAGTAAAACGATGTGTGTGTGTGTGTGTGTGTGGAATGGAAGGGAGAAGAAATTGTATTAAATAAATTATGTTTTATGCATAGACTGTATATAAAGTAGACGCAGCGTGCATGACGTCATCCCATTGCTGTCATCATTTTTTTTTGTGCCTGCCGACTGCGTGCTGCCATTGTTGAAAGTACCGTATATCCGGTACCAGGAGAGATAGAGTGCTATGCAGTATATGAGAGAGAGACACCCCACACGCGACTTCTTCCGGTGGTACTGTCCGCAGGGACGCCAACGACAGAGTCAGAATGAATGGGATCTTATGGGAGCTAAAATAAAAAATATTAACGCCAAATCTGACACGTTTGTGAAATTATGACCCCCCTCACACAATGAACCGTTAATTATCCCGACAATATACATTAAAACATCAATTAGAAACAATCTTTAAATAGGTTAAATGGCCTGCTACATTGCGTATATTTCTATTGTAAATCCCATAGGCTCCGTGCTTTTGGTAGTCGACTCCGCCCACTCGATTAGCAGCAGCACACAGAAGTCGGCACGCCGGCTGAAGCGATTGCGACGTCCATATTTATATACAGTCAATGGTTTTATGTTTGTGAACACCAACAATTGATTAACAAAACTTCCCGAGCAGTGAGCCTCTGTTTTGGGTTGCAAAGACAATTGATATGCCAATCATATGAATTTTACAATGTAAAATGCAGAATATAGAGAAGTTAATTTGTGAACGACCAGTTTATTAGAGCAAGAGAGATGAGTAAATTGTGATTTTAAAAGTTCCTCTTTCAATTTCAACAGCAAGGTGCATTTCTCAGGTTGATTACACCTTATCTAAGGTGCTGTTTCTTTGTCACCTCAGACGTTGCCATCAGATTACCTGGACGCCGCCTGCTGTCTGCTATTTGAACTGCTTCTCTTTGGACAGCAGGTGAGATCTTTACCTAACTCATTCAAAGCAGAAAGAGACATTCACAGGACATGCTCTGTATGGTAGAAGATAGATAGATACTCATCCCAAGGAATAAAAAAAACGTTTTGTTGGTTCAGCAGGAAAAGAACAGAGCAAAATAGATTCATGCAGAGTGTAGTGGGTGGAAAACAAAGGTACTTTATTTATTTAGTCACACATACGTACATGTACAGTAAAATTCATCCTCCGCATTTAACCCATCCCTGAGGAGCGGTGGGCAGCTGCGTGCGCAGCGCCCGGGGCCCAACTTCTTCCAGTGCCTTGGCCAGGGGCAGTGAATGGAGCAGGTTAACTAGAACCTGTTTTTGGTGGGGGGGGGACACCGGAGTGCCTGGAGGAAACCCACGCAGACACGGGTAGAACATGTAAACCCCACACAGAAAGGACCTGTCCGGGTTGGGATTCGAACCCAGGACCTTCTAGCTGCTGAGTATTAGTATAATGGTGCCTTTCCATTGGAGTTCGTTGCCACTTGTCACGGGCGGCGAAAATCCCGAAAATCCCACGTAAGTGGATGGGAAGAGATGCGGCATTGATACGCGGCGCAAGAAGTTGCTTCCAGCGGCCAGTGTCATTCAACGCATACATGCGCGGGCAACGAGCGAGGCAGTGGATGCAGGAGTTGAAATGAGTGCCGCGTGGGGCACTCGTAACACTTCACATACACCATCTTCAACACACCGTGGGTGGGGGCAGTGGGGCCGTGTGTGCTCGAAGCTTGCAGCGGGAGCCAGCCAAGTCACCGTAGTGCAGTCATAGACTGTATGGCGCAGCTCTCCCCTGCCCTCCCGGCGGGAGGCATGGTGCTCTCTCCGTTTGTGAAGAGCGGACGGGCTGCTTGTCACGAGCGTCAACTCGAATTGAAACACCGCTGGCACGAGCGCATATCACCAAACTCCAATGGAAAAGGCACCATAAGAGATTACACAACACAGTTGTGTTTCTGGCTCGGTCCGTGTGCCTACTTGTGTTAATCAGGCCTCTTTGTTTCCTTGCGTTACAGTCCACTCTGGCACACCACTGGGACAGCTTCCTAACGGTGGGCTGGTTGTTTGAGGTTCTGGAAGACCACCCTCATCTGGTTAGTGTCACCTTGCTTATCATAGCCTGGAAGAGTAGACTCTTACGGGCGGGCTAATACTAAAATAGAAATGATAGTGTGCAATTTGCAATGAGTGGAGATGGTGAGACAGCAAAATGTTGCACCGATCCCGATATCGGACATACTCGGTATCGGCCCCTTTTTTGTGGTATCGGTATCGGCGAGTACCTACGCCCAGTATCGAACCGATACCATTTTTCTGACACCGTACGGCGGAAACTGCCCGAAACTTGTCTAAATCTAGAATATGTAAATGAAATGTTTTTGTGAAAAAATGTAAGTAAAGTAAGTAAGACCTGCTCCCCACAGTGTCTAAAAAAATCTCTTCTCATCTGCTTAAATAAAATTGGCCTGATAAAAAAATTGCCTTTTTCTCAAAAAGTGGTCAAATGGCATCTGAACTCTTCAGTTACTATCCCAATACCACCCAAACAATAAAATATTAAAATAATGAAATAATTCTTAATGTGTTATTGCTTTTTATAATTTTCCTCCACTACTATTAATCAAAGACTGCATGTAAAAAAACTGCGATAACACTAGTAACTTCTTCCCAACCCTTGGGAAGAAGTTACTACCAACAGCACTTTTTTTCAAACAGCGGTATCGGTATCGGTTGGTATCGGTATCGGCCGATACTGCACAGCCAGGTATCGGTATCACCACGAAAAAAATGGTATCGGTGCAACACTAAGCAAAACGTTTGCAATATTAATATTGTGTCGGATTAACTCATTCAGTGCCAAAGCCGCGTTACCATTTTTAATAGTACCGCTGACGTTAGGTTTCCACCGTCAAGTTTCTTGGCCACCGGGCGGTACCGCCGTTCAGACGACGATGGCCACCGGACCTTGACGCCGTTTGTTGACATCCACTGGAAAGTTCTGATTTCCACCCCCAGTAAACGCAATGCTTGTGGTGGACGTGGTGTGCACTGGTATTTACGCGTGAACAAACATAACGCGATAATACTTTCACTTTCATGCGAGACATTTTAAGCCTGCGCCGCTCAACTGTGATCTTTTGTGTGTGTTGAAGGACCGTTTCTGCGCTACCTGCGTGCTGTCTGAGCACCTTATTAACATTATAAAAAGGATATAACCATTGACTGTATATAAATATGGACGTCACATTCGCTTCAGTCGGCGTGCCGACTTCCGTGTGCTTCTGCTAGTCGAGTGGGCGGAGTCGACTACCAAAAGCACGGAGCCTATGGGATTTACAATAGAAATATACCAATTTTAGCAGGCCGTTTCTAATTGATGTTGACTGTTCTATTCATGTGAGATTACACAGAATGAGAACCTGAAGTAAATAAAGAAATAGATTTGCTGTGGTTGTATTCAGACAACCGAGACCGACCGACATGTGTAAACAATTCCCCGTGTATGCTGCAGTCACTCGCTGATTAAACAAACATTCATCATTCATGTAGCGGAACAGTTGACGCGAATGACCTTATTACTTAAATGTATATCTATTATCTGTAGGTACTTGTTCAACTAGCCAAGATTGAGACTGATTCAAAATCTCAATCTTCTCTTTCCTCCAGTCCACCGTTAAAGGAGTTAATCAACACAAATTAACACTAACAACAACTAATCAAAAACTGTAGGTATCAACTAGGCCGAGATCAAGATTGATTGAAAATCTTGATCTCTCCTCTTTCTTCTCTCTTCTTTCCAGTCCTCCGTTAAAGGAGTTCTGTAACCAATCCCAATGACTGTCCTTAATTGGGCAATCAAGGTTGAAATGGTAGTTAGGTAAATAGCTGCTATATTCCTTAAATCTAAAAACAAAATCCCTTCTGTGAAGCGCCTTGAGGCTGCGATTTCGGCACTATATAAAAATCGGTTGAGTTGACATAATAGCAGCCATTCGGCACCGGAAATCGCTCTGTTCTGTGTGCGGGTGGAAGTCACTCACACATGCATGTTCAGTGAAATCCTTCCTCCACATTTAACCCTTCCTTGAGGAACCGTGAGCAGCCACGGTGCAGCACCTGGAGGCCAACTCCAGATTCTGAGCCAGTGAATTTGAGAAGGGCTGGTGTGTGTGTGTTTCTTCCTAGCCATCCTTCTTCACCTACCAAGCCCTGCAGGTGGTATCAGCCATGCGTGGCCCCTCGCAGCCTACCTTCTTCACGCCGAGAGCAAGCGTCCTCTTCTTCCAGCGCTGCTCTCTACTGGTAGCCTGCCTACAACACTGCCCCCGTGCGGCGCACCACCTCTACACACACTGTGCCGAGGAGTTCAGGTATGCTTTCACTGGCTGTGTCCAAAATCGCTCCCTATCCCCCATATAGTGCTATATGGGGCACACGCCATTTTGTAGGGGTGTCAGAATTCTCCATGTACCCTATATAGTGTACTGAAAGTATCCCACAATGCACCGAAAAAAGCAGTGAGCATCGGATGTACCCTAGACAAAGCAATACAACTCATAATGCATTGCGAGGCGTTAACTAAACTTGAACAAAATGACAAGACATGGAGTCACACAGAGACACAGGAGTAAATAGCGACCGACTGCAAATAGTTACAAATAGTTATAAATGTAAACACTGACTTTTTCTGATGATTGTTGAATTTAATAATTATATTTTTTAATAACTATATTTATTATAATCAATTTGACGGCGCCAACTCTAGTGTCCGAAATCTCGGCCGTTTCTGTTGAGTGCACTATGAGTGAGTGCACTATATGGGTAATAGGGATAGGGAGCGATTTCGGACACAGCCAAAACCTCCGTTGAGGGCCCACCTTAAAAAGACGTTGCATCTTTTTAAGGTCATTGGTGGATGTCCCAGCAGGGTACCAGAATGTAACGCCATTTTTTTTTAAATGTAATTTGAAATAAAATAAGATACAATTTATAGTCCAAATCAGGACTAGAATGGGACGTCTCCCCAATCCCAATAGACGAGTTTATGTGCGAAACACTGGTGGGAGTCATTTTGTCCCGCTGTTCTTAAGGTCACTTCCGGTGCCTTATTGTTGCCTATGCCAACTCTTTGGTACAAGACCGAGGTCCGAGCACACAAAACACACAAAACGCACGGCAGTTCAAAATTTGACCACTAGGTGTCGGTCTGTGACCAGTTACACATCACACCACTTGTTCCGTTCATAATTTTGTATAAATATTGATGAAATAGTCAAAATCTGACTTAAAGTTACTCACCGAGTGGTCACATGTTCTTTTGGACCAATAGGCTTGCTGCTTCTTCTAGTTATTCCAAAAGGAATGAGAAAATTGAACGGGTTGCGCTGATTATTAAATCAGGCATTTGTGGGTCACAGATCCGCACGGGAGCATTTGGGTGTGGATTAGCACACCACCATCAGTTTTAAATAACCCTGTAGGTGTGTCGCCACGAGATAAAAAAAAAAATGGGATTCTATCAATAATTATGTTTTGCGGAGTTCAGCGGCACTGGGCTGTGGACTGGAGCACAATTGCTGTGCTACTTCAGCTGTTGGGTAGCTCTGCCTGAGCTGGGGGGTGATCCCGGGTTTCCTGCGTTCTAACTGCTGTCCTACCACACCACTGCTGCTTGAAGAGCTGCGGCACCTTGCAAACGCATTCATGCCATTTATTTTCACATTTAGTTCCACAAAGGCTAATTAAATAAGTTAACGACTATTTCCAAATCGCATTTCCTAAAGTAGCATTCTTTGTCAAATGCTAAGTAAAAACTATTAACAAGTGTAAAGATAAAACTGCTATTTCCATTGGAAATTTGTCACCTGTGTTAGCTGAAGGCAGTATCTGGGTGAGGCTGGGCCACATCAGATATTCCACATTTTAACTTCAGAATATTGAAGAACATGAACGTTTTTTTTACATGAAAAATTATGCTGCAAAATAGAAACATGCTCATGTGCTCATGAAGAAAATAGAAATCTCCCACTTTCACTTAAATTGTCTGTGCTCGTCACCAACCTCTCTTTTCACTAAAGGCCTGTTTCCTTCCCCTTCAGGTACGGTGTGCATCTGTCCAACGCATCGAGCAAGCTGCCTCCACACTACCCCATCAGGGGCTGTGCTCTACAAGTCCTCCGACAGCTACTCAGCCTGCTCGAACACCCCCCTTCCCAAAGTTGAACATGTCATACGCGATTTGTGACCAACATTTTAAGATTTCAACCCAGAGATGCGACTCAAGTCCCTTGTTCAAGTCCCAAGTCTTGTTTGGGCAAGTCAAGTCAAGTAAACTCCAAGTCAAGTAATCATTAACATGTCATTTTAGCTTCAGAATCTGATTTTAATAAAGTAGCAAAAAAAGCAAACAATGCTATTATAAAAGCAAAACTATTGCTTGCTTTTGACTTAATTAAAATCAGATTCTGGAGCCAAAAGTACAGCATGTTCACGATGACTTGACGTGGAGTTGACTTTCCCAAACAAGAGGGACTCGCATCTCTGCTTCAATCCGAGGATCGGAAACGGCATCCAGTCCTGTGCACATTAATCGACACTGTACTCATTTCTGAGTATTTTAAATTTCAGTCAAACCGTTCCTTCCCATGCGTAGTGATGCTACTGAACACAGGGGGGTAGTAGCCCTACTTGAGGTGTTGACATGTTACATGTGTCGATTCTATGCCACTTTATAACTTATGTATCTTCTTCTTGAAATGACTTTTTGCTGCTCGTTACCTGTCGAACTTGAGTTGCTTCATGGCCAACTAAAATTTCATGTTTTTTTCCTGCTGTCATGTATATGCAATATGGTGAATTAAAATGCATTTTGCATCTCGAAATTGTTTCTATCATCCATCATCTTCTACCTCGGCGAATGGGATATTCTGGCCGATAGCTCTGCATTCATCACAATATGGGCTTTCTGCCAAGTATGCCAACCACTTCTGTTTACCAACATTGGTCTATTGGTGG
>OMKY01248038.1:15122-34076 GCA_900302395.1 Bregmaceros cantori | reverse complement strand
CAAATTGTTCCCGGAACGGTTCATTTTGCTCCGGTCAGCTGTTTACAGCTATATAATATATGTTGGGGCGCACCCACAACGACTCGCTACCAAGGCTCGCCGCTGGTAGCGCTCTACAGCTGAGGTATCGTTGCATGTCGGGCCGAACCCACAATGACTCGCTAGAGTCTCGGAATGAAAAACAATACTGCTACATTGTAGATTTTATATAAATATTTTTCTAAGTTATCCCAAAGTGCACTCCTTTGAGGAACAAAATAAAATTAACATTAACCGCTTACCATAATTTTTAAATAACTGTTCCTGTTCCAGAACATAAAAAAGAACCTTCCCGGTTTTCGTTTTCGCTCCTTGAACCGGTTCAAAGCCCTGTTTGCATCAACCTCGGCGGACTTATCACAACCATTCTAGTGGCTTAGTGTGGCGCAACTTCGCCCCTGTATCCAGGTTGAAATGGCGGCTCTGCTTGGGTAGAGACAGCGACCAACCGGAAAAGTTGAAAGAGCTCGTTGCTCAGTTAGTTTTCTGTGGCAAGGGATCCCCAATATCTACAGACCCTGCACAGTCCACGATTAGCCTGGACACAGCCAGTCACTACGAGGCTCGGTCTTGTCAAGGCTATCACACAAAACAAAATGTTCAACTTGTGATCTTTAGGGAAAGTTATTTTCGTTATCAAGACGGTTAGAGAATTAATACTATGTCTTGTTGGCTTCAACCTTATCAGAAAGATCCCTCCACTTTTTGACTGAATTGTGTCAACCACATACTGTATCGCAAAGTCTTCCTCTTCCTTGGCACCATTTATCAGTTTTTGCCCAGTTTGACTAAAAACAATTTTAAAAAAGGTCAGTGTACCAGTGTGTCCTTGAGATTATAACCAGTAGTCTCCCTTCTCATGTAGTGTACTAGTACCTAGTCATTTAACACTGGTAGTAGATTGGCCGAGTAGCTGGTACCTTTTGTAGAAGAAAATGGAATCGATAGACTTACAGTCCAGTTTCAAAACCTGTCAAAGGCCACACCAAGTCGCAAAAGATGTCCATATGTCAACAGACTCGGGAAAGTTTGTTTTAGGTCTGTTAGATCTGTTTGCTGCATGTGATATAGCATTTTCGATTGGTTCTCGTATGTTCGGGGTCCCCCAAAGGTCATTTTTTTGGGCCCTCTTATTTGTCCCTACCTTTTTTCCCATTATTGTTTGTAGAAAACATGGTATTTTTCCATCTTCATGCAAATGATTTCCAGTAACTTCTTTCATATACATCCCACTGTCACCCTATCTCAGTGATTGTAACAGGAAACGTTTATTCTGATTTTAAATTTGAGAAGCTAAATCGCAGTAGTTCCGAGCAGTACATTGAACCTATATCCGAACTGGAGAAGCCAATTCATTCTTTCATTACGACTCGTGTAATGCCTTGAACATAGGCCAGTCCGCACTCACTCCTCAGAAACGTATGCAGAACCGTAGCCGCGAGCACATTACCTCTATTTTAGCATTCTTACACTGGCAACACAGAATACTTGTATTATCCGTCTCAACAGTCCGGCTCTACCATACCTCTCGGAACTGCTTCAACCATAGAGCCAGACCAGGTCTCCAAGATCTGCTGATCAGATGTTGGCTATGCCAAAAACCAGACTAGATGTTGGCTATGCCAAAAACCAGACTGTTAGCCGCTGCTGCTCCAAGACTTTGGAATGAGCACTTTGGTCTACCCTGTATGGGTGGTTAAATGTGCTATAGAAATAAAGTTTAATTCAATTGCTGTGTGTTTTGATGTCTTATGTGCTTGCAACGCCATAAAAACGGTGCACAAACTTTCCCATGGGCCTGAATATAATGAGCAGAAGACGATAAATCTTCAGCTGGCGCGTGCGGTCTGGAGACTGTATATCCATCTTTGCAATGTGACAGACATGCGGTCCCCGCAGATTACAGAAATGGCAAATTGTTTGGCTAATGAGCCACGTCCGATGTCACAACCGACTTGTCCGTTGGTTTCTGTACCAAGCTCCGCGTGTCCGTTCATCTCTCGCACATCCAGAGAGAATGGTCTCCTCAGAAGAATGACGCTTATTTGACACATAGCAGCCCGCCAACATTTGCCACAAATTCGTCCAGGCTGCGAAGGAAGGCCAGTTTCTGTTTGCGTTCCAGGCTGGGAGGTGTGCTGCTAGCAGCTAGCTTGTTGAAGGCCTCAGACAGCCTCTGGTGGATCATCTGGTCCCTTTGGGAGGCCAACAGAGACTCCACCAGCTCCCTGTACTCTGCCTGCAGATACAAAACAAGATCCATGTTGTCCTGATAGTCAACAAATGTACGCACAACATATCCACACAATGACAGGGGGGTATACCGAAAGGTTGGTAGTTTGACGCGAAGATAGTCAGAGACAGGATTCAAAATGTATGTCAGCAAGCATCTGATCCTCAAATGGTTCTCAGTGAGTCGTGACTGTGGATCTTTATGGCAGCCCCTGCCAAAGCACTGCGCCGGGGCTGAGCCGCGGAAGCAGGTAATGTTGGTAGCATTTGTTGGTTTGTTTGTCCAAGATAACTGAAAAAGTTGTGCACGGATCTGGATGAAATTTTGCACAGTTGGTGGAAATGACACACTGAAGAATCGATTACATTTTGATGTTTTTCTGTAGCCCATAAGTAACATAATCATACTTAATTACAGATAGATCGCTAGGCGCCTTACAGAGTCACGTGACCACTCAACAGATTTTCGGGTCGTGGGGGGTGCTGGGTAGTGTAGTCGGCTTGTTTCCCAGTGGCGTCAATCGCAATCGCCCTACTCTACGAGCACTTGCATTGATAATGGGTTGCCACACATACTGCTAGCACTAAAAGTACTATTTGTTTTTGTACCACAACAGCACAGCTTTGCAATCTCTGAGTGCTTCTAGTTTTCCAGCAGTATTTTATCTAAAGAAACCTTTTTTTCCCCTTGTTCCACTGTGGTATTGGATTCCTCACTAAGAAGTACAACATGCATTGATAAGCCAAATGCTAACTTTTACATTAAAGAAGCACTCACGGGAAAGAGCGCCATTAGATGGCCACCCATATAAAAATTATATTAATTTGTGAAATAAACGTTTTTATGACCTCCCCGAAAGCAAGACCAAAAAATAACATTTTTCAAAAAGGATTGTGAGTGACAGTATTAAGGTTGACAGTTTGACCATGAGACAAATCTAATGCCAGGCGCAAAAAGGCAGATTGTATAGCGTTAACTCTCATGTTGCCTTTTCTCACCAATATGGTCAGACCGGCACCATGGCAACCCAAGCTAGCATTAGATTAATTTATCACAGAGATTAAAGAAACCCAAATTAGGGAAAATACATATTGGAAGCAGATTTTTTTGTCCATCAACAATACATGTTGTCAAGGTAAAAGCAGTAGATACCGGATGTAGGCAGACTAGTGTGTACAGCGCCTCCCCAGCAGCCACCGTCAACTCCACACTGTGTTTCTGCAGCAGAAGCATGTCGAACACCAGCTGGAGAGGGCAAAACAAAGTCAGGGGTCAAGAGGTCGAATTGAAAATGACCTGTGCACTTGGCTGTGTCTGTTTGACGAAGTCTGAGAGAGCTGATCCAGCGTGAACAGAGTGGCGTGATGAGCATAGGCTGGTCCTCACAAGAACCAGAAACAGGTTAGTTGCTATTGTCAAGAAAACAAAATTTCACCGACTAGAACAGAGATAGTTAAACATAGTGGTTTGGTAAGAATAGTGCAATACATTAACCTGGCAAGCCAGCGCCAACTAATCGTCCGAACGAACATTGGGTCTGGGCCCGAGCATATCAAAAAAGGCTGTGTTGCGTGTGGTTGGGGAGGGGGTATACATTTAAAAAAAAAAAAAAGTTAACCAATCCAACATACCAAAGACCGCCCATATCTCGTCCTGCAGAGAGAATCGCCGATTGGCCGGCTGTCAAACACCCGATAATCTGATTTGTTGACTCGCTCAAGACCAGACCCAACAGTCTGTCTAGTCGCGTGCGATGCGTGGACGATTAGGTGGTTCTGGCTTTCCAGCCTAGCAATATGGCAGCCGTTGAGAGCAGGTCAGCCAATCCAGAGCAGTAATAGGTCTACATAATGGAACAGACTATGTACACACAAATAAAGGAGTCCACATTGTGGGATATGAGTTAGATTGTGAACCTTCGTTCGGGAAGGAAAGTAGAAAGGTGTTCCTAATTAGCCTGGCAAGCCAGAACCAAGGAGGGAGGGAGGGGGAGAAAGAGAGGGGAGAGGCGAGAGAGAGGGGGTAGAGAGAGGATGGGGAGAGAGGGAGAGAGAGAGAGAGAGAAGCGGAGAGAGCGGGATGGGGGAGAGAGAGAGGAGGAGAGAAGTAGAAAAGTTCAAAAGTGCGAAAGGCGCAGGTTTCAGAAAAGCCGCGATATCTCTTCAACGCCAAACTAGGTGATTTTTGACAATCGCCTTGGTTTAGCGTAGGATTGTGAGGTGATGGACGAACCTAGAGACACACGGATTTCGGTGACTTACAGAATAAAGTCTTGCCTTTCAAACGAGATAAGATAATATGCTGTGCCCCTACAAACAACTTCAAAAATGGTCAAAATGTCTGGGAGTTTTGTGCATGATTCCAAAAAAGGACTGGTATTCAATGAGTTAATCAGTGAATTGCGTAATTTACTTTTGCATATTCATAATGGCTACTTATCTTTGATTAAAAAAAAAATCTGAAGAATAATCGAAAAATCTTGGTAGAATACTCAAAAATGTCTAAAAATATTGGATAGCTGCAGCCGGAGTGTTACCTTGAGGAAGTGGCGGGTTGCGAGGGACAGCGGAGAGTCCTTGTCTTGGCTCTTGGCAGCTTGTTCAGCGAGAGGAGACAGTGCCTCCAGACAGAGCTGGCTGACCTCTGAACTCATGCTGCAGGTGGCTAAGGATAACCAGGCTGTAACCGTCATGACTCCACAGTGGTAACAAGTTTACAACAGCAAAGAACAACATAGGTAGGTCCTTGTTTCATGGATATATAAAATATATATATATGTGGCTTTCTACTAGTGTTGCACCCATACCATTTTTTGGTGCCGATACCCGATACCTGGCTGCGCAGTATCGGCCAATACCTGGCTGCGCAGTATCGGCCGATACCGATACCAACCGATACCACTGTTTGAAAAAATTGCCGTTGGTAGCAACTTCTTCCCCCTTACTCCACTTGACCACTTTTTGAGAAAAAGGCAATTCTTTTATCAGGCCATTTTATTTAAGCAGATGAGAAGATATTTTAGACACTGCGGGGAACAGGTTTTACATTACTTACATTTTTTCACAAAAAAACATTTCATTTACATATTCTAGATTTAGACAAGATTCCGGCAGTTTCCGCCGTACGGCGTCGGAAAAATGGTATCGGTCCAATACTGGCCGTTGCTACCCGGCGATACCACCAAAAAGGTGCCGATATCGAGTACGTCCAATACCGATATCGGTACAACACTGGTTTCTACCGTCTTAAAAATATAACTAGCACCCGTCCATTACTCTTCCAGGCCAGCACGGAGTTGCTAATGCATGCTTTTAGGTCTAGTCACAAGACTACTGCAAATGCCCAATAACCTTCAATGAATACAAAGTTCACAGTACGGGAACACATTACACCAGCTTTAAAAATCATTGCATTAGCTCCCCGTCCACTATTTAAGTGTTCTCTTTCAGTTTTTAAATGTGTTAAAAGTCTTACACCATCTTATCTCTCTGATTAATTTTTACTCTATCAAACATTGCGGACAGTGAGGTCTTAGAGTGCAGGGTTTTTAACCACTCCACAGGTTTAATCCTAAACACATGGGCAGCATTTAGACATTACGGTGCCCGACTGTGCAATAGCCTGCCGGGGAACCTCAGAACTGCTGAGACAGTTTAGGGTTGAAAAAAGGTCTAACAAATCTCTTTATCCAAGCATTCAAGGGAGCACAACACTATTTTAAAATCTATTATATTTATTGTCCTTTACCATTCTCGCTCTTAGGTTGTATCTACGCCATGGCTGTTTAGCTAAATCGTAAAGTAAATATTTTAACTCTTTACATAGTTATAATATGTCTTTCAGGTTACTTATTATAATCTATATTGTAGATCATCTTTTGAGATGCTCACTTGTATATTTCACCTCAACTCAACAGATTTTTATATAGGGCCAAAATCATAGCCGAAGCTGCCTCAAGGCGCTTCACAAAAGTGATTTCATTTTTAGATTTAGATTTAAGGAATATAGCAGCCATTTACCTAACTACCTTTCAACCTTGATTTCCCAGTTAAGGACAGTAATTTGGGATTGGTTACAGAACTCCTTTAACGGAGGACTGGAAAGAAGAGAGAAGAAAGAAGAAAAAGGAAATGAAGACTTATCTCTGCCTAGTTGAAAAAAATAACTACAGTCTTTGATTAGTTATCGTTAATGTTGATTTGTTTTGATTGGTTAACTCCGGAGGACTGGAGAAAGAAGGAGATAGAAATTTTCATACTCCTTTAACAGAGGACTGGAGGAAAGAGTAGATTGAGATTTTCAATCAGTCTCAATCTCGGCTAGATGAACAGGTTTTTAGTGCCTGTTTTTAGTACTCCAGTATTTCCTCAAGGTGGGGGGGGGGGTCCTATGTGTGCGTTGTAACACTTCACCATATTCCTTGTTCCTTCGCATTGTTGAGTGGCTACGAGGAATGCAATTTGCTCTTCTTTGTTGTGACTGTGAAACACCTTGTGTTGCCATTATTATTAAAGATCTGGAAACTTGACATCTCCAAATTTCTTTTAAAATGGAGATCTGAATACTAGTACCCCGAATCAAGCATTGCCTTGATTGGTATGCAAGGTGAACATGTTCCACTGACACATTGTGTATGATCTCTGACATTATATGATATACAACGCTAGTGCAATCGAGATGTTCCAAAACCACGTCATATATTACAAATCATATACTCACTGATCACATAGAATTAAAACCTCTGCAAAGTCAATCAAACCAATAATGGCGATGATCAAAAGCGGAGCTCCTAAACTCTAGAGGCATATAAAATTAGTGTTGCACCGATATCGGACGTACTCGGTATCGGCACAATTTTTGTGGTATCGGTATCAGCGAGTACCAGCACCCAGTATCGGACCGATACCATTTTTCTGACACCGTAAGGCGGAAACTGCCCAAATCCTGTCTAAATCTAGAATATGTAAATGAAATGTTTTTGCGAAAAAATATGTGTAAGTAAAGTAAGTAAAACCCGCTCCCCGCAGTGTCTAAAATATCTCTTCTCATCTGCTTAAATAAAATGGCCTGATAAAAAATGGCCTTTTTCTCAAAAAGTGGTCAAGTGGAGTAAGGGGTTTTGCATCTGAACTCTTCAGTTACTACCCCAGTATCACCCAAACAATAAAATATTAAAATAATAAAAAGCAATAACACATTAAGAATTATTTCATAATTTTCCTCCACTAGTTTTAATCATAGACTGTATATAACACTAACACTAGTAACTTCTTTCCAGCCCTTGGGAAGAAGTTACTACCAACAGCACTTTTTTTTCAAACAGTGGTATCAGTAGGCATCGGTATCGGCCGATACTGCACAGCCAGGTATAGGCACCAAAAAATAGTATCGGTGCAACACTATATAAAATGCTCCCAAATCGGCTTGACAAATCGTGGAAGGCAGACAATGCAGACAATGGAAGCAACAACATCTACAAAGGTTTCCGTCCTGCAGACAAGACTGTGGTAGGATACGTGGTCATGCCCAGCTCCAGAGAGTACATGAGGCTCTTGAAGAGCTCCTGGGGAAGCTGAGGAATCTTCTCAGGAAAGATCTCACAGATGAAGGTGATCAGCTTGTAGTATTGGTTGCACAGGGAGGGGAACTGGAGCAGACAGTCAGCCAAAGATTAGACAGCGAGAAACATCGGGCCGGACTGCAGTTTCCCAATATTTGAGTAATGGAGAATCATGTCAAATTTGTACCCTCATTCCTCAAGATAAGATAGCAAGATAGCAATTACGAATACACAAAAGAAAATATATTTCAGTGTAAAATGTCTACCACAGCATCCACAGTGCCGCGAGTTTGGCTCCTCTCGTTCAACCAAGTCTCCTATTTATAAAGATGAAAAATGGCGCTGTCCTTGATGTATGTCTTTTGTTGGTTGACCTTGTAACCAAAAATGCTTTTTTTGGCATTTTTTCCCTTTAGCCTTTAAAACGGATGGTGGTAACTTTCGGTCTGCTATTCCACACCCAAATGCTCTTGTGCGGATCTGTGACCCACAAATGCATGATTTTATAATCAGTGCTACTCGTTCAATTTTCTCATTCCTTTTGGAAATACTAGAAGAAGCAGCCAGCCTATTGGTCCAGAAGAACAGTGTGTTTTGTGTGCTCGGACCTCAGTCCAGTACCAGCGTTGACATAGGCAACAATAAGGCACCAGAAGTGACCTTAAGAACGGCGGGACAAAATGACTCCCACCAGTGTTTCGCACGTAAACCCGCCTATTTCTTTTTAGTTATTTTTTCCGTCGTCGGCTCCGTTTTTTTCCATCTTTATTGGACAGGATTAGTCAAAAACTGGGTTGAAGAGATTGGAAGTAGACATTGCAGACAAGTCGACGAGCGTAGTCGAACTCGCAAAACTGTGGACGCTGCGGTAGACACAGCGCCACTAACATGAATGGGGTCGCGTTAGGTGCGGTGTCCATAACCACTCGGCCAATAGGACCCCATAAACCCGTCTATTGGGATCCCACCAGAAATCTGCAAAATTGCAGCTTTTTTTGCCCAAAATGGCAAAAGACAACTGTTAAATACAACAAGCCTATTTCACATTTTAGTGATAATAGGATTACACTTACTTTGAGAAGATCCTGAGACATGAGGGGCAAGACGATGTTCACTCCGAATAAAACAACGTCGGCAGCCGACACCTCTGTTCTGGTGGTGGACGCTGAACTCTGATCTTGGCCCCGGAAGACCTCGTCTGTGAAAGACAAGATTCACAGGATTGGAACGGACGAGTAAAGATTTTCCTTGATTACCACACAACAATCACAGTTGTAATGCAAAAAATTAACACTGCCTGGAGTAGAGAAGCTGGGGTCTCATAATAGTGAGTGATAGTCATTTGGGGACCTTGTTCCCATCATGTAGATCAAACACATAATTTACTAGTACATGGTTTGACTGAAGGAACGCCATTCATAAATCCAGTGTTTCCTCTTGCTGTGTGCCAAGCCATGGCTGTGTCCGAAATCGCTCCTTATCCCCCATATAGTGCACTATGTGGGGCGCACGCCATTTTGTAGGGGTGTCCGAATTCTCCATGTACCCTATATAGTGCACTGAAAGTATCCCACAATGCACCGCAAAATGTAGTAAGCATCGGACATACCCTAGACGGAGCAATATAACCCATAATGCGTTGCGAGATGTTTAAAAAATGACCTAAACTTAATAAAAATTACACAGTGGGAGTAAATAGTGACCGACTGCGGAAAATAGTTATAAATGTGAGTACTTTTGACCTTCTCTGACGATTGTCGAATCGGCCGTTGCTGTTGAGTGGACTATAAGTGAGTGCACTATATGGGGAGTAGGGACTAGGGGATAGGGAGCGATTTCGGACACAGCCACAGTCATTTTCCCGTCATGTAGATGAAACACGTAATTTATTAGTACATGGTTTGACAGAAGGAACGCCATTCATAATCCAGTGTCTCCTCTTGCTGTGTGCCAAGCCATGTCATCATCTTGTGTTTGTGTCTTTTTATTTTATTTTATATTTGTCACAGTTTTTGTTTTTGTAATTCATGTATTTACGTTTTACTGAATTCACCTCTTTTTGACCTGCCCAGGGACTACAGATGAAAATTAGCCGTTGGCTAACTCCTCATGTTGATCAATGAGCGCTGTCCCTGTTCTAAATAAACGAATAAATAAATAAATAAATGTCTATAATTTTATTGACAAATCCATTGCGTGTGTGTGTGTGTGTGCGCGCGCGCACATGTATGGCTATGTGTGTATGCTTGCTTTTTAATGGGTTGGGAAGGTTGTGGGTCAATTGTTCCTTTTAATTTTGTTTTGTTGCTGTGAAACACTTTGAATTGCTCTGCATGAAATGTGCATAAAGTTTGATTTGAAGAGCTGAACAGCGAACCAAGTTCTACTGTGGTGAACAGGTGATGCCTTTCATCTATAAACATCATCAATCCCGTAGTCTGGCTGACCGTTGGGGCACCACTGAAGACTTTGCAAACAATGATGATTAAATTAATTGCCTTAGTGTAGAGTTGCCCCATATACTTTGAATACTGCACAGTGCACACCGTGTCTGGTTTCACAATCCAAGTGATTATTAGCTTGTTATCCAGACTATGCACATTGCTATTTTGGGCTAATCGTGGCTCCCAAACGGTCTTCACATACTAGTGAACGATGACCAATCAGTCAGCAAAAAAAAAGCCCATGACAGAGTGTGTGAGATACTGTGTCCGAAATCGTTCCCTATCCCCCACTCCCTACCCCCCATATAGTGCACTCACTTATAGTGCACTCAACAGCAACGGCCGAGATTTAGGACACTAGAGTCGTTGCCGTTGAAAATCATTACAAAATTATAAAAAATATAATTATAACATTCAAAAATCATCAGAAAAAGTCAAAAGTACTTACATTTATAACTATGACACAGTCGCCGCACCATTTTTTCAAAGTTTAGGTCATTTTAAAAACGTCTCGCAATGCATTATGGGTTATATTGCTTTGTCTAGGGTACATCCGATGCTCACTACTATTTGCGGTGCATTGTGGGATACTTTCAGTGCACTATATAGGGTACATGGAGAATTCGGACACCCCTTCAAGATGTCATGCGCCCCAAATAGTACACTATCTGGGGGATAGGGAGCGATTTCGGACACAGCCTATACCTAACTATTTTGGATAGAGGAAATGGATCTATGAGCTGACCACTGACTTAAAAAACTATTGTTGGACACCATCAGCAAGCCCTGTCACCATCTCCACATCGAACAGTAGGCTGACTTGTCTGATTAGCCCGCCAAACCCAGGGATGATGATGATGATAATAATAATAATGAATACATTTTATTTATACCACACCTTATATCCCAAAGGATCTCAAGGTGCAACAGGGCACAATTAAAAGCAACATAGTGGAAACAAACCGTTTGACACAATGCTAAAAACAAAAAGCCATTTAAAGGATGTAAAGGAACAACGCAGTGAGCTACAAAAACGCTTTTGCGTGGACAACTTTAGGTCACTCCTAAAGTTGTCCACAGACTTCGGAGCTCTCAGGTGAGCCGGCAGGGCATTCCAGGGGAAGGGATCAAAGTTCATCTATGCCACATTGTGTACCTGTGTCACTAAAGTCGATGAACTCTTTGGAGAGCAGGTTGGTCAGAAGCTCCATGATGAGCAGCAGATCTTGATACTGCTCCTCCTCCGCCGTGCTCTCGGCCCTGCGTCGCCCCAAGTTGTTCTTAGAATACACCTGGAGCAGACTCAGGCAGGCCTGGTACAGACGCATCGACTTGGCCTGGCCAGACAGACGGACATTACTGGACGAGCAATAGCAACGCATACGTGTACAGAGAGAAAGACAATGGCCAAATTTCGGACACTAGAGTCAGTGCTTTTTTTAATGACGTCATTGCTGTCGCATAGTCTTATTATTGACTGGATGTGGTAACATTTTATGTGAAAGTATTGAGCCGAAATTGCTTCAATGTGTTGTATGGTGCTTATATGAGATTTTAAATTAACATAACATGTAAAAACATCACTATTTACACTAAAAGTGAATCATAAGCATTGATCAGATCAAGTTGCATATGAACCTGCTGACCAAACAATTCAAGAAATCAACAAAACGATCGATAGTCATCACAATTTATATTTATAACACTGTGGAAGCATCGCTGGGTCACATTGCTTATTGCAGTCTTCATTTTCTGTACCATTTTCATATTTGGTGCCACCACAAAATTTGAACACCACTCCAAAATGGTGCATTCACCCCAACAATTTTTAATGTTTTCTCAAATGATCTTAGGTTTTGTGTGTCATTCAGGCTGTCAAACTGCCAGGGTTTTAACACACAGATGGGGGTTTCATTTCAGTTGACTACTTGGAAGAATGAGAAATGAAAATGACGTTACTGACCTCGCCAAGGTAACAGATCTGCTTGTGAGCAACCTCCACAAACACCTCAATGATTAGGTTGATGGTCTCTGGAGTGTTGCGGTACACCTGTGAAAGGACGGCACACATTCAGAATTCATACTTAAACTACCTTTAATAGAATTCACATTTTAACCTGGCTATAATAATAGAAGTCACGCTTCAACTTGAATACAATAGAATTCACTTTTTAAACTAGCTTAAAAGAATCAGCACTAACATGGCACACACAGATAAAACTTTAACCTGGCTAGTAGTTAGCACCTTTGCAGCAACACAGAAGAACCAAATGCAAATTGCGTGAAATGTCCAAATACAATGTGTTTTAGCAGCAACACAAAACAATCCAGCAGAACAAGAGTTAAAAGTCAGGCGACAGGTGATGCGCAATAGGGGTGCAGCCATTAGTCGATTAATTGGTGAGTAATCAATTATAAGATTAATCGACGATAATCTAATAATCGATAAAGAAATGAGTCACTGTTATTGTCGGCAGTTTTGAGCTGATATTCCCCCATTTAGCGACCAAATTTCATAATAATTTCAAAAAATATGAAACATTAAACAGGCATAATTGATTCTTAAAAAACATGAATATGAAGAAGTCCATGAAACTACTACGGTATAAATTACTCCATGCAATAAGTTACGTGTCAGAGGAAGTAACTTAATCTTTGTATATATGTTGGTGAAGAATAACACAATTTGACTATATTTCAAGTTGACAAGATTAAGTTCTCGAAATTGTTGCTTGTTGTAAGAATTTGCAGTATTTTTTTAAAATTATCCAAGCGATTAGTCGACTAATCATTTCAATAATCGGCAACTAATCGACTATTAAAATAATCGTTACTTGCAGCTCTAATGCACAAACTTTAAATAGTCAATGCAACACGTACATGGGCAGTTGGTGTTAAAACGTGAGCCGTTCCCAGAAGTTAAATTTCAGCAGAGCTCGCTCCTCACCTCCATGAGACCGATACAGTTGGTGAGGAAGTCCATGAGGAATGAGAAGAGAGACGACACGTTGTCGATCTGCGTGGCCTCTGCTACTCCACACAGGGCCTCCAGGGTCGCCGTGATCTCTTGTCGCACCGGCTCGTCCTGGCTGACCTCAGAGAAGTTCTCCTGGCCGATGAGTTTGAGGAACCTCTGCTGCAGAGGCTGAAGCACCTGGTGGATGGTTGTCAGAGGAAGTTGTTTAATCTAATACTTTACAACAGACATCCAAAAGTGGTGTCAAAATATGATTAAAAAAAAACCCTAACATTTGTTAACGCAATTGTGAATGGCCTGCGGGCAATTTCATTATGAAGGTAGAGGTAGAGCTCAGTGATAAGGACAATTTATTTTGCCATGTTTAATAATGGTCTTAAAAAACACTGGTGAAGAGAGCAGCGTACCTCAATCTTTGAAACAACAAAGAATGGCCCCTACAATACACAACTAGAAGCACTCAGAGTGCAAACCTGCGCCAATGCCATGGTGTCACTGATGCCAAATCATATAGCACACAATTTGATTACGATATATATATATATATATATATATATATATATATATATATATATATATATATATATATATCTCGATATCTCTATCTCTCTATCTCTCTATCTCTCTATCTCTCTATCTCTATATATATTTTCATGCTGCACTATGAGTTTGAACAGCATAGAAATGCAATATTGTCCCGAAACTTTTTAAAATGAATTTATTCATTCAACAACGCAACACATTGTCAAACAGCGAGCTTGCACGGTCTGCAGCCGTGAATGGCAGGCACACAGCCATTCTCCACAGACTCGTCATGGAGACCGCAACACGACAGTCGGCCGGACAGAGTTCATCAGAAGCAGCCGTACGCACACTTGTTATCAGTTAGCATGTTAGCTTTGGGTTGTTCACTGCGCATGCGTGACTGATGTCACATACGGAGCAGTGAGGGCGGCGCGTGGGGGCGAGTCGTCCGCTGTGTTCCTTGTAACGCCCGAAGAAAACAAGTATTTTTGTTATGTTACTTAGAAGCTACAGAAATGCACCAAAATTGGATCACTTTCTTTTGTCATTTCCAACAACTCTGCAAAATTTCATCCAGATCCGTGCTCAACTTTTTCAGTTATCCAGAGGACAAACCAAAGTGACCAAAAACACAATCTGCTCCGCCCCGGCGCAGGAAATAATACCAGAGCTTGAAAACGACATTATTTTTTTAAAAGTTCCGTTCCGAACGGTTCAGGCAGGCCTATGTTTAAAGTTTCCGTTGGACCAAAATATCGGTCCTGAACCAGTTTGGGATGCAAACATTTTGTTCGTACTTATATTTCCTTATATTGTGCAATACAAAATATATTTGGAAGACATTAGTGCAACTATGTTAACGTGAAACCGGGTTTAAAACGCCATTACATTCACTTCCTCGTCTGTCCACAAGATGGAGCCCCAGATCCATGGGGTGAAAGTTGGATGGATGCACAACCAGACTATTTCCGGATTACAATATAATCCGGAAATATAAAATATTAAAAAAACATTTTTAACTGGTTTTGTGGATTTCACAATCCGCAACAGTTGAAGAAATATTTTTTCGTTTCCGGTTCCGTTTCATTAGTTAAATACTGTAAAAGTTGACTTTATTCAATATTCTCAACTAAAATCATTAGAATTTGCAATCCTATTCTGAGATAACATTGACAGCCCTAAGAGACAAACCTCAGCCCAGTACTGTTGCTTGGTGTCGGCGTTCATGTGTGCGAAGCCTCCCAGAACCAGTGCCTTCATGATATTCCTCTGCACGGAGCTGGACAGCTGGTGGAGGGGTGGGCTGCGGCTAGCAAACTGCTTGGCCAGGCTCCACCAGTTCTCACAGTGCACCACCATGTTGGCTCTGAGGAGCAGTACAGAGTCATTCACCTCTTTACATTCTCACTTCCTAGCACCTTTCCTTCTTAGTGTGTTAAAAAGGTCCTATGATTGACACCGCACCTAACGCGACTCCATTCATGTTAGTGGCGCTGGGTCTACCGCAGCGTCCGCAGTGTCGCGAGTTCGACTACGCTTGTCGACTTGTCAGCAATGTCTACCCCCGAACTCTTCAACCCAGTTTCCGACTAATCCTATCCAATAAAGATGGAAAAACGGCGCTGACGCCGGAACAAATAACCTAAAAAGGATTTGTGGAAGTGAAATGGATTTATGGTCCACATACATATTTGATTTCGTCTGAAAACATTGATATAATTTTCAAATTCATTGTCAGAGGACAACTCGCTAAAACAATGATAATAAGAGCAGGTCGTGACATAGCAGACTCTCCAAACATTGCTGCCTGGTTTCCACTGGTGACGCAGCGCAATTGCGTTCACAACGCTGCGTTAAAATCTTTGTTTCCATTGCAAACCAACGCAATGCCTCAACGCAGTGAGATGAGCTCTGCGGGACACAGTTGGCACAATAGTTGACATTGCCCAGAGGACCGGCACATACGTCACTTTCACTTTTCTAGGCAAATTGTTTGTAAAATAATAATAATAATAATAATAATAATAATAATAATAATAATAATAATAAACCTGCGTATTTTTGTGTGTGTGTGCGCACGCACGTATGTTAATTGAAAGGCATTAATTGAAAGGCAAAATACAAGACAACTGGACAGTAACTTCAAGTCATATTCAAGAATACACAGCCTGATGGTAGACGGATGATATTTTGCAAACATCAATTACCTGTGAACATCATACTTATTGTTTACTACATATTTTCATGCTATTGACATGTTACTTAGTGTCACTGTAAAAGGAAGAGTTTCCAAAGACAGACCTCTCACGTCGTTCCACAAGGGTGACGAGCAGCTCCACCGTGTCATTGGCCAGGTCAGCCTCGGAGCTCCACACAGACAAGTTGCTGAGGACCTTCTCCAGGAGGTAACCGACAATCCACTGGGCTCCCTCCGTGTCTGGACCGAAGGCACTGACCAGGGGCACACTGATCTGAGGGGTTATTAAAACATTCAGTCAATTCTATGCAAAAGCAACACTGTCGGCACCGTGGCGTAGCGGTTAATGGACACATTCACAGAGGGAGAGAGACCGACACGCACATGCCACACACGCATATGCGCGGACCGACAACATGGAGACGGACACAGAGTCCGTGCAGTGCTGTCTATAAGAGCCAACACTCTTTACAACACTTAACAATTAAACCTAAATTTCCTTTATAGGCAGACATTGCATGAATCAGAGAGCAAGAGTGACACAGACCTGCCGCGGTCTCGCGGCTGGCAAACATACGAGGGAGGGCGGAGGGGTATTTTGGACTGGACAGCGTTTTCTCAAAGCGTGTGGCAAACATACGAGGGAGGGCGGAGGGGTATTTTGGACTGGACAGCGTTTTCTCAAAGCGTGAGCCCTGGTATGCGTTTCTATTCAAGAGTGTTTTTGAAATTGATTTTTTTTTTTTTTTTGCAAAAGAGTGTTTTTGCGATGTAATATTGAATTATCATCCAGCCCTAAGGAATAGGTTAGTAAGAGCTGGCAAGCTCAGAACTTTCCCCCAGACCTGTTGGTACAGCTTCTCGTCAACCAGCAGGTAGGTCTTAGTCCAGCGTCGGAGGAACCAGACGATGTCCTTCCCCATCTGAGGACTGAGCAGCGACGTAAGGCTCGCCCGTGTCGCTCGGGACTCCACCTCCGATACCCTCAACACAGCAGACAACAACCTAACACAAGAAAAAGATTGATCGCAATAATCAGAATACAAGGAGTTGGAAGATGGCAAGTAAAGGAAGCAAGCTAAAACCATAATGGTGAGTTCATCAAATTGATGAGCCGAGAGAGGGTGCGACAGGATTAAATGAAAACAGAAACCATGAAGTGCAACACAATAACAGGGATTAACACCACTTACAAAGTTAACAGCCTTGACATTTAAAAAGCCACAGTTAGCACACACGCAACGCAACCAGACCCACGAGGCTCACACGCTGAACGCGCGCAGTGCACATTGAATATGCAACCTAGCCTTGACAAGGGCAAGCTCTGGTTAACCAATGAAGTATGCCATGGACATTCGATCTGGAGACTACACGCAAACTCCACAAGACCACCAGGCCACCCCCCAGCACTAGCTCCAGACTCGCTAATTGCATACGAGTCTAGTGACTCTGAGCATTCGTCTCCACGGGTGTGGGGACAGCAGGTGTCAGTGGAGACCACAATAGACCTAGCAGCATGTGTCATAGGTATGTTGGGCCAAGGTTGGGGCAGAACTGCAAAGTGTGTGTGTGTACAACCCAAGGGCCCCATCCTTGACCAGGGGTCCCCCCTCTCCCCAAACCCAGCCTTTATATTACGGTTTAAATACGGTGGGCTGAAAAAAGTCTAAATGATAGCGTTGATATATGCATTCCATTTACTAGGGGTGTAAATCACACCTGTCATGGCGATACGATTCATTATCGATTTCCTAACCCAAAGTTTCGATTTTTTTCCGATAATCAAGAATTCACGATACGATTAAATTTGATACGATTCTTCGTTTTTAAAAATTTCACCTGATAGGGGAGTGGAATTATGCCTAATAGCAAATGGATAAAAATGGACCAGAAAAAAGATTGATATTTTTGCAGATGTATCGATACATTGTAACGTCAGCTGTTGTATCGATATATCGATACAAAATCAATATTATTTACGCCCCTACCATTTACCACGATACAGCCTTCCAGCACTATTTTTTTTTCTTTAAAGATTTGCTAACTGGCACCAATAGATAAACACATTTTAAACAGCAGTTTAAACTGATACATTTTGTCCCACAGTATTCCACATGTCCTATCTATGTTATTGAGTTCCGTTGACGGAAAATTGGCTTGAACGAAATACAATCTTGAAGTTTCTTAGGGCCAGGAAAGGGGTTAAAAGGTTAATAAGCCTTGGTCTGAAGGCGTGTTTACACTACAAAGAATTTTTAGAATTTTTGGGATTTTTAAGATCTGCATCCACACACAGGGGATCTGTCCTGGAGAAAACGATTCTGGGAGACGCACAAGCATGCGCAGTCTTCCTTCCCTCCTCTCGCTCACCCGCCCCCCACCTCCCTCACCGCTGTCATCCTTTAGCGTGAAAGCATGCATTAAAAACGTATGCATGACAGAGGCAGACGTTCTAAGATGGAGAATGCACGGTTGTTAATAAATGCCCATTCCCTCGTTCCTCTACAGTGTTTATGTCTAATGGGATTTACAATATAAATATACCAATTTTAGCAGACCGTTTAACCTATTTAAAGATTGCTTCTAATTGTTGTTTTAATGTATATTGTCGGGATAATTAACGGTTCATAGTGTGAGGGGGGTCATAATTGGTCAGATTTTGCGTTAATATTTTTTATTTCAGCTCCCATAGGATCCCATTCATTCTGACTCTGTCGTTGGCGCCCCTAGCGGACAGTAACACCGGAAGAAGTCGCGTGTGGGGTGTCTCTCGCACATATACTGTATAGCTCTCTCTATCTCTCCTGGTGCTTATATGGGTACTTTCAACAATGGCAGCGTGCAGTCGGCGGACACAAAAAAGTTTGATGAAAGCAATGGGATGACATCATGCACGCTGCTTCTACTTTATATACAGTATGGCGCTCTCACATTTGCAGCACCAAAACCTAGAGGCGTCCCGATCCGATCGTCTGATTG